>CAJQUW010002292.1:0-25102 GCA_907163375.1 Prostheceraeus crozeri
AAGTAGTAAGTTAATAAACTCCACTTTTCTGAATAGCGCAAGATGGCCGCCATCGATGATGTCCCCCCTCTGGGACGGCAGCGTGTCGTGGTCGGCCGCTGTGGTGTTCGGGTCTGACGTCCCCCCCTCTGGCGATCCGTCGTGTAGCGCGCGGTGATGTGGTGTCTAGGTTGGTCGTTCGTGGTTGTGCGGCCAGGTTGGCGTGGTGTGCCGGCCAGAGTTGGCGTGTGTGTGCCGGCCAGTTGGGAGGGGTGGACTGTCGTTAGATCACCTGAAAAAAAATCCTAAGTGTCAGAGTGGCTTTGTATGGGTAAAATTTTGAAAATTTTCCAAAGTGTGGAATTTCGACCTGGGACCGTCACCAAAACATTTTTCATCAAATTTCACTGACCTCCCCCCCCTCTGGACAGCTCGCTTCGATCTTGGCTTCTAGTGGAAGGATTTTGTCGTGCAATAGCTCGTTTGAAAGCTAAGAGTGAGACAATATCACTGAAAGAAACGGCTTGTTCTTATCTGTCTTCGTTTAGATGTGAGACGCCATTTAAGATTTTGGGACATTGGCGAAAAACGACAGAGTTAGAATTTGGGACGTTTTGGGCTGTAGACGTCAATATACCGAGGCATCGGATGGGAAAACGGAGGCCAGATTTTCGGTTCAGCGTGAAATTCTGCATCGGTCTTATGGGAGTTTCACGTCAATCGGAGAGATAAAAGTTTCGCTGACGTCCCCCCCACCACGCACCGATCTTCAACTTTGGTTATAGTGATCGTAGAAAGTCGTGCAATAGCTCGTTTGAAAGCTAAGAGTGAGACAAATTCACTGAAAGAATCGGCTTGGTCCTATCTGTCTTCGTTTAGATGTGAGACGCCATTTAAGATTTTGGGAGTTTGACGGAAAAACGATTGGTTAGAATTTCCCAAGAACAGCTCAGCGGGATGAATGAAGGCTCGGATTGGCGGTCCCAAGTTACAAGGTTCGCGCGTTCAGATCATCTACAAACTTGTGGCCAGTGGAAGAAAAACAACAAGGTAATGAATCCTACACGCTACAGCGTAAATTTAAACAAAGTCTTGCGTTATGGTACGATCATGGCGTAGTACTCCAAACGGAATGCTCCCTTCACGGATTTCAGATAATGCACTACAGTTATGGGGACTACATACTGATCCCCGTGAGTTCCGTTAGCATTCGCCACCAAACTTGATATTTTTGAGGAGCTAAGTGCATTAAATTGGACTTTCCTAATCCTCTGCTCAATGAGTGGGAAGGCGAGAGATGACTAGGGTACTCCCTATAGAAAGATTTGGGATGGTAATCACATTTGGCCTACAGGTATCACATTGTGCACTTACGATAGAAGAGAGGGAGATCATAAAACACCCATCATTGCGACGAGCTCGGAGAAGGTACTTGGGATATTCCTTTTCAAGTGAATGGGCTATAATTATCGGTCGGACACAAGGTAATAAAATAGCCTCTCTCTCCATGCAGTATGGAATCCATCCTATATATTCCGGAAAACACCCAACGTGGACGACATAATTGATCAAATCTCTTTACAGCAGTGGTACGAAAGCGCAAGATTGTGGAGAAGAAATGCTACATCAAAAACGCAAATATCAAAGAAGGAGAATGCTAGTCCTTTCCTAACTCTACCTATGACCAATTCGCTTATGTGCTTGAGTTGTCGTAGACGTGGTACTTATTAGATACATTTTTACTTCTTCGTTTTGCCATTCATGATCTTTTGTGTAATTTTGTCGTGGAAATGAATCGATGTAATTATTCATTTTGTATATGTTATAGAACGTTTCCTTAGATGTGTAATTTCCGTTTTAGGCTTCTATCATCATTTTTATGGATTGTGAGGGTGAACCTGTACAGGAGCTCAGTGCTATTGCTATGAACAATTGGACATATCAGATTGTTAGTGTCTATCATCAACATGCCAACTACGATCCCAATGTTGATCAATGGGCGAGAAAACACATTCATGGACTTAATCTGAAATATTTGCAAGACTATGGCTTTTCTTGTGAGAGTGCTCTTCTTATTGACTTTAAACGATGGTTAGCTGCGAGAGTCAATGTTATACGCATCTTTTGTAATAATTCCTGGTAAGGAGGAGGAAAGTATTTTCCAATCTAATCATCATTGATGATTATTTTGGCTACACCTTGGGGATAGTAGAGATGAATCAAACATTCATCATGAAGTCACGAAACGTTTTAAGGATTTGTGTGTTCCTATTTTGTCTGTTTCGTTGTAGTAGCTACGTTTCATAACCAATGCTTCTTTTCTCCTTTACCTCAACTTGCCAAAGGCCCTGTATGGTTATCATTGCTCGCTGTATGATTAGTTATCAGCTGTATCTATTTTTTTATCTCTTTCAAACCATTGATTTATAATGCATAGCTTGTTACCGTTATTCATTATATGTTACTAGTGAGAAGAGTGTTGTTTGTTTCATGCAAGGGATGGGTTAGATAAAAGGGCGATCATGTCTTCTCTCAAAACGACTGCGGAGCGCATACATTTTCATAGGCAAAGTTTTAAAGGAGCTGTTCAAGATTATGTGATAAATTTTCATAAAGATGAGACCGACATCGAAGCAGTGGTCGATGATGCTAGCACTCTATTTCTAGAGTTAATGAATACATTCTCTGATAGCATTGTCATGGCGCGATTAGTTGCGCGAAAATTATACGTTTAGTCATTTTGGAAAGGAAGAAGGGGAAAGTCGCTCTTTCCATTTTGCTATCTTATGATTCGCAATGGAAGTGGTAGATCACCCGATAGTATTTTTTAAAAGACATATGATAAAAATTGCTGAACGTCTTAACGCATTTAACCAATCATCGGTAGCAGTCTAGTGATTGTTGCTCGATTTCAGATATTACATTCAACTTTCCATAAAGAAAAATTGAAAATGCAGTGGTACTTGATTGTAGCACAACTGGTTTTCGAGCTATGTCTGCTCACTCTCGAAGTATATTCCTTCTGTACATGCGTCTATTATTTAGAAAAGGCTAGCAAATTCATAACTTCAAAAAGACTTGCTATAGACATCAGTAACGGTGAAACTATGTGTTGCGATGTATGCCCTTGTAAGCGAAAGGATGGAAATGAAAAAGCGCATCTTCAAGAGATGTAAGCATGCTTTTTGTCAACGCTGTTTCATACGTAATTGCATTCAACTTTTGCCAATGTAACCACTGTGACATTGCTCATTTCGAGTGTCACTTATGTCGCAATAGTTGAGTACCTATGCAAATGTATGGTAAAAAGATAGGTTTTAGCAAAGACTAACACGGGATATGGCGAACGTGTAAAATGACGAAACGTAAAAAGTCAAAAGTTTTCTTCAGCCATTCTCAAGCTCTCCGTCGAATGAAAAGCAAATCAGCGATACAATGCTATTACGACATGCTAACGATAAATTCATTTGTGAAATTATTTCTCATGTGAGGAAGTTGAGGACGAAGAAATTAGCGCCAAAACAACGAAAGTTACTTAAGCGATATGCTACGAAATTGCGTTTCATCTCCAATCCTAAAGTCGCCCTCAAAGATTTGTGTAAGAGGCGCCCAGGAGAAAAAAAATTAAAAAAAATGTTATTAAGAAATATTTTTAGTAAAATAAAAAAAAAATAGTTAATAAAATAATTAGAAAAAAAAGATCAAACAAAAATAAAAAATAAAAAAAACTCTAACACAAAAGGGCGGTTTCCTTTCAGCAATACTTCCAATGATAGCTCCTGCCGTGGGCAACCTATTGGGAAATATCTTTGGCTCTAAGCGTTAATTATGCAAATGTTGAGTCTCAAAGTAATAAAATGGATTTCAGACTTCAATGTGATAAAGTTCTGACTGTATCAGGTCCATCTCATGCAGGTAAAACTGTTTTCACGCTGAATTTATTGGATAAAAGAAGGGAGTTGTTTAAGGAACCTATCAATCGAGTGATTTGGTGTTATGGTATTTATCAACCGCCGCTGTTTCAGGAATTGCAAAGTCGCAACTTTATTCGACATGAAGGAATTATTCCAGTGGATAAACTTCAGTCTAATGATGTTGTTGTATTGGATGATTTATTAAAAGAAAGTAAGAATTCAAAAGATGTTACAGATATGTTCACTCGCGCAGCACACCATAAAAGGTGTTTTATCATCTATATCACACAAAATTTGTTTCCTGATGGAAAAGAAGCTCGTACACGAAACCTGAATACACACTATTATGCTATTTTCAAGAATCCGCGAGATAAAAGTCAATTTGAAATTTTAGCGCGACAAGTTGCACCCAGAGGATCAAAAGCCTTAATTGAAATTTTTCAAGCAGCTACTGAAAAACCATACGGTTACTTATTCATTGACTTTACGCAAGAGTGTCCGGAAGAATTTAGATTTCGAAGTGATATTTTGAAAACTCCCATGATTATCTACAAACTATGAGTTCTTATTCTCGCATGATTGTTATTCCTCAGGATGAATATGTACAATTGACTGCCATGCAGCAAGTAAAGCAACCTCTTGCAAATCAAATGTATAGGAAAGAAATAGATTATCAGCAAAATGTTCACATCAAAGATCCACATCGTGCTGTATTATTACAATCGGAAACTGTTGAGCAATTGAAAAACTTGAAGAATAAGATGCGTGACTCTGTATCGACTGCTACACCTTTAGCATCTCGCGCACATGCCATATCTCTTTTCAACAGTATTGAACCCCATCAAATGTAAATGATAGAGGAGAAATCATTACAGATGAAAATAAAGTGATTGATGCTTCACGTTATGAAGACTTGATTCAGTATGCGACACGTAGAAATCACGTCAGGGCTATGTTCCACCTGGTTGGTCATACTTTCTTAAACTATTGAAAAAGCATAATGTGCCAAAATTTGCTTTAAATAATGAGACATTGAAAGAACTTGATTCAACAGTGGCTACTACTCCAATGCTTCAGGCGATGAAAATGCCAACAAATTGGTTTAAGACGTCACCTGCTACATCCCCTCCCACACTCACTAAGCAAACAAGAGGAAGAACTCGACGTAGATCTACATCGCCACTAAAACTAGTAAAAGGAAAACGTTAAAACAGCTCCTCCTAGGAAATACATGTTCTCAGGACTATTAATATGAAGCAGATGTGTTGCTTCCCATGTAATGAGCCGCCAGAGGTGAATGTCGTTGTCACTTGCACTTGCTGCGCCAGCTCTCATAATGAAACCCCTAAGCAATGTGAACACGATCGCAAAACCGCTAAAGCTAAATGCTGCAGTTGTTGTAAATGTAGAAAGGCAAGAAAACAAAAAGATGAGAAGGAGGAAAAAGAGTCAGTCGTCATCGACTGAACGTTTGAAGTCAATCTATTATGATGTAAAACATCCGGCAGGATTTGCATCTATCAAGAAATTATCAAAAGCGAGTGGTCTTCCACAATCACAAGTGAAACGATGGTTAAAGGGTCAGGCTACCTATACACTCCACAAACAAGCGAAAAAGAAGTACCGCACCCGCCATTATATTGTTCATGACATCGATGAACAGTGGCAAGCAGATTTGTGTGATGTTGCCTCCATTTCAAAACATAACTCGGGCAATAATTTTATTTTAACCGTCATTGATATTTTCTCGCGTTATGCGTGGGCTCAACCTTTAAAAACTAAAGAAGGGAAAGGAGTAGCAAAAGCATTCCAAACAATTTTTCGAGAAGGTCGCATTCCAAAAGAATTCAGAGTGATCAAGGAAAAGAGTTTGAAAATCAGCATGTGACAAGATTATTTGAGAGGCATGACATTGAGTTGTTTAGTGTAAAGAGCGCTTATAAAGCTGCACTCGTTGAACGTTTTAATCGCACATTAAAAAATCGCTTGTGGCGACATTTTACTGCCAACTTGACACAAAATTGGACAAAGGTTCTACAAGATACACTCCATGCCTACAATCACTCTATCCATCGTTCTATTGGACTCAGACCAGTAGATGTAAATGCTGACAATGTAGATAAAGTGCGCGAATCATTCCAACGTAAACGCACTCATGTGAAAAGTGATGTGAAAATTGGCGATAAAGTTCGTATCTCAAAAGTGAAAAGTGTTTTTGCTAAAGGGTACCTTCCGAATTGGACAGAGGAGGTATTTACAGTATCAAGGATTAATCAAAAAGACTCTCCGACCACCTACAAGTTGAAAGATTACGATAATGAAGAAATTGAGGGTAGCTTTTACCGCGATGAGATTGAGGTAGTCACTGAAAGTGAAACATATTTGGTAGAGAAAATCATTCGATGTAAAAAACGGCAAGGTGAAGAATGGTGTCTTGTTAAATGGACTGGTTATCCTTCAAGTATGAACTCTTGGATGCGTCGTGCCGACATCTTTCATCTAAGTGATCGACAGTGATTCATGCAAAGTTGTAACTAACAATGTTTAGGGTTTGAGCTATGAATCCAACTGCCTCATTTTATTCACGACCCTCATATGTAAGAGGCGGAGGACAAATTTACATCGGCGCTCGCCGACAACGTGGAGGTAGCATACTTGGTGCACTGAAATCTGTTGTAGCACCTCTCATATCCAATGTCGGTAGATCTTTAAAACGAAATGTTTTAAGTAATGCCGTTGGCTTTGCTGGTGATGTTGCTAGTGATCTTTCCAGAGGTAGAAGTTTTAAGAGCAGTTTGTTGAATCGTGGGAAGGAACGCGGTTTAAAAACATTGAAGCAGACCATTGCTGGTGTTACTCAAGGAAAGAAATCACCTAAACGAATGAATAAAGGAAGGAGGAAACATCGCGGAGCTGGTAAGGTGCGATCTTCAGTCAAAAGGCATTCACGCAAACTTCGCAGAGGCTCTAATCATTCATCAGGCGCTAAACGACGACGCTGCTATAACTTCTAATCATGGAGTGTAAAACTTCCGGTTTTGTTTGTTCGATCAACAAGCCATACAGACAGATATTCTTAGTTCAAGTATTGTAGATTATCATCCTCGAACAGCTGAGAATGCTGGCCCCATTGAATTTGTTATTCCTGGTGGTAGTGATGACTACATAGATTTGAGTTATGCGATGCTTGATTTGAGGTTTAGAATTCAGCAAGCAGATGGAACTGCTATTGACGATGCACATAAAGTTGGACTGAACAATTTACCATTGACTACATTACTTCGCGATGTTTCTCTAACGATTGGAGAGCAGCAGGTGGAAGGTGGTCAAAGCGATTATCCCTATAAATCATATTTCAATCATGTATCACAGTTTCATCCAGCAGCACAAAAAAGTCATATGGAAGCCATGGGATGGTATAGAGATGAAGCAGGAAAATTTGATGTTGAAACAAACAGTGGCTTTGTAAAGCGATCTGCTATGATTAAAGATTCGTGTGGAGTAAGTATGTCAGCTATATGGTCCGCTGAATTTAGACTTCTTTAGACAGTCAAAGTTTTTACTCTGTAATACCAGCATGCGACTCAAGCTGACATTGAATAAGCCTGAATTTGCGCTGAATGCATTTGCGAAAGTTGACAATTTTAGAATTCATGTGGAAGATATTGCACTTTACATTCGTCGAGTAGTACCGAATCCAAGTGTCATTAGAGGGCATGCTGAAGGCCTCAACCGCCAAAATGCCATTTACCCCACCCCTTACACCGTTCACAGCCAAAAAAATTTAAACAAAAAAAAAAAAGCTTCTCACCTTTACAATTCCGAAAGATCAAAAGAGTTTCATGAAAGATGGCCTCTTTCCATCGGAAGCACCGAAGCTCCTCATGGTGGCAATGGTTAAAAATGATGCATTTAATGGTAATATAAAGAAGAATCCTTTCAATTTTAAACACAATCAGTTAAGTGAAATTGCTTTACGTGTAAATGGTGTGAGTCATCCTGGTCCACCCTACAAACCAGATTTTGCTTCGGATCAATTTATGCGCAGTTATGTTGATTTTATGGATGTCTTTGGCTTTTTACAAAATACGGATGATAACCAACGGACTGACTATGAGAAGAGTTTAAGAGTGGATATAACTATTTATGCATTTGAATTTGACTGCTGGGACAGCGATATATGCACCCTATCGTCAAGCGAACGTGCCTCATAATATTCGTTTGGATTTGACGTTCAAAAGAACACTACCTGAGACGATCAATGTATTAATTTATGCAGTCCTTCGATTCAAATATTGAAATTACAAAGTATCGTGACGTGATTCTTCAGTATAATCGTTAATGAGTTGGTTGACTACTTGCTGACGATATTAAGACATAAAGTGCAGCGTAATGCAGACGAAGCGACGTTGAAAGCTTTCGATAATGTCTATTCCACTCGTTACCTTACCACCTGCAGTAAATCACTATCCCATCTTTATTGTGCTAAACACTCATTCGCAGAATCTTAGGCGGTGAGCATTGGAAAGCGAAATCTTATTGGTATGGAAGACCGACGTGGTGAACTATTTGACTCTCTTGCTCAACCTCCAAATATACCAACACAGCAGTGGTTGAGAAAACATACGCGTCAATATCAGCGAAATGAACGCATACTACAACATCCACTTTCATCAACGAGTGGTGCTTTTGTACTGTACTTCATCTTAAAACGTTTACATGTATCTCGATTTGCATCTATTATTCAAAACTTTTCATGTAATCCATCCTCTAATGAAAAAATGATTTGTAAGTTCTATCATGATTTGAAATAAAAACATCATGTTGGAAAAATTGTTTTTTATTTTACAACCCGCTGGGTACGTACATACTCAATGAGATAGTCTAGGATCACATTTGCTTGTACATGAGATTTTAGTCCAGTAATGATCACTTTACTATTATGAAAGATTGCCAAATGTACAGGTAACCAACAACTAATGATAGCTGCAGGAAAAAGTTCGGGTTCATAACACAAATTGTAAACTGCTGGTACGAATCTTCAAAAATGATACACTTTCACTCAATTGAGTAGAGATCACCATATTGTCCACAGTCAGATTCGACATCACACACCTCTCCCTCTTCCATATCCGACGTAGTAGTCTTTGTAGCTCTAAGAGCATTGACTGCGCCGATGAATGAGAAAGGGCGCCGAGAATCTGTACAGTCCCATTTGGGAAGAGTTGAAGATTCCGTGAATTGTTCATCTTCACCACTAACATTTGAGGTCGGCCCGGATAATACTTGCTGTTTGGAAGGTGTTGGGTGTAATGTGGTGAGATCCGATTTTTGGTGTAGAGATCTTGAAGCGACGGAGAATGTTGACGATGGTGTAGCGATGGCGCTTCATGGATGAAAGAATGAGTAAATTGAGCGATGTACCTTCCTTTTATACTTTTCCCAACTACCTTGATGAAATGTGAAGTTAGTATGAAGTTGGGAATGATAGAGTTGAATTCGCCGATTGTTGACGCGCAGCCAGATGCGATTTCCAATACGTGAATGTCTTGTCATATAGAAGTATTTCAAGTCCTTCATGATATGATGTAGAGATTGAAAATGACGATAAGATAAAGCAAACTCTCTTCTCACATTTCCAGTTGAATCTTTGAAATAGACGTTTCGATCATGATCCGTTTCAATACGTTGTAGGGAATCTAATTTCCAACTCATGATGTGTGGTAGTCATGTCTGATTAAGATTTGCATAGTAGGGCGATGAACTCACGACGAATAAATGTCATGATGGAGCGATGTATATATCTTCTATACTTCTCCCAATTGTATTTGCGAAATGAGAAGCAGTTTGCGGAATCAGAATGGTAGATTTGAATTTCATTTCTGTAATGTTGAAGCCAAACTTGATCACCCAAGGAGATGAATCTTAATGTTTCAAAATATTCCAAATCCCTCATGATATCATTGAGGTTGACAAATTGTCGCCATGTTAATGTAATTCCTCTTGATGTATGACCATGAGAATTTTTGAAATGTTCGTTTCCATCACGATCAACTCTGATATATTGTAGAGAGTCCAAAATCCAAGTCTTCATGATGTTATGCAAAGTTGCAGATTAGCAATATAAAAATGTCGTTTTATCATATTTTGCTTAGCAATGCGGCTACAAAGAGATTTACTAGTAATCGAGCCGCACTCTTTTCTACTCCCATTGATCATGCACAACAGCTAAATGGAAATTGGGAAGTGGGTGTCACTCAACTTGTTTATAGCAACTGTGTCTATACTTTTGATCATGAGGTCATGACTATTAATATGAGGCGTACAGCTGCTTATCAATGTGAAAAGGGGTGCCGAGTATACATTCCACAGTGGCCAAAGAAAGATCTCTTATCATGTAAAAAGTTTATATATGATTTCTTGAATAAAGCGAGTAAACATATTGTCCAATTTACTCCGCACAATGATGATTATAATTATGTGCATCATGTAGTTGAGAAAGATTGGATTGTTGGTTTAAGTCCAAGTTTAAGAAATGATTCAGGTTACCTCGCTAGCGCCTTAACAAGCTATGATAATTTTAACGTTAATTACCACATAAGTGGTCATAAACAGTTAATATATCGAGAGGAAGCTTATTATGTAGATCTTATTCCAAGAAATGAGAAGACGTTGGTGAAGAGATTGTGATTAAGCCAAGAAAGACAAACATGACTCCTGAAACATTATTGAAGAAATTTAATTTATCTTTTTTTCCTTCGAGTTGATGGTAAACAAGTGGCAACATTGACTTATATTAAATCATCTAATCATATTGCAATAAGCAAATTAAATGATGATTATCTAGTATTAGTTTGTTCAAAAGATTTTCATCAGTTCTTACGACATCGTTCTGCAGCTGTTCATGGAAAATCTGATATGCAACATTTACCATGTGAAAGGTCAAATCAATTTGATACAGAATGGACCGTATCTTTATACAGAAAGTGTGTAGAGCCTTTAGGTGGTATCTTACATGAAACAAGAGTGTTGATGCCTCGCATTATTACTTCGAGGGGTACGTTGTTTGCTTTATTAAATTGGTTGTAGATTATTTAAATGAAGTGATTAATGAGCAACATATTTCATTTTCTGAAAAAGAAGGTACTTTGTCTCTCACTATAAGTGGAAAAGGTATTGAACTAATTATGGATAAAACTCTAAGGGACATTTTGGGTTTTGACCAAAATATCTTTAAAAGTGGTACTGTAACCAAAGCTAGCGCAGACATGTCGCTATCGCGTCGTATTAACTATTTTCAGATATATTCCAATATTGGTGAAGATGTACGTGTGGGAGATGTTGAAGCTCCATTGCTAGCAATGATACCATACCAGCCAAAAAGCTGCAGTATTTTTTCTGAGCATACTTTCAAGAAAGTGCATTATACAAAGCTGAAATCAAACTACATCCCACAAATTGATATTGCCATTTATGACGATGCTGGTGCGTTGATTCCTTTTCATAAAGATGCTGTGACAAGTATCACACTCCATTTCCGAATGAACAGTTAATGCAAAAGTATGCTAATATATTTTTCCAATGTGAATAATATGGAAAGTGAAAAATAAGGACTCGTTTCTAATCTACTTACCCAGTAATGCTTCTATGAATAAATTTCCCAAAAATAAACCATCAGACTATCGAGTAGGAAAAATTAAAAATAAATTAAATCGCCCACTGCATTTAGAAGGTGAATGGGAGGTTGGTGATTTTTGTTTCTAGTATTTGCTATGATAGCAATATTCAGAATGTGAATGATTTGGAAGAAATGATATTGACCCCCACCTTATCCTCGCACCCATGATGGAATAACGATGAATAATGCATTTCAGTTCCCATACAATTTAACATCAGATGGAAAGTGGAACTATGAATGGATTCAGATAAAATCAGATTCTTATGAACCATTTGGGAATGAGAAAATTATTAAGGCATTCAACAGTGGTAATACTTCCATCATGAAGAATAAAAATCATAAAGCTTATGAGTTTACTATCTATCATTGGAGTGGGAGACAGTTCCTCCGCTTTCATTCTTTTACTAAAGGTCTTACGCTGAGGTTGGATAGTGAATTCTATCCACATCTTGGTTTTGGTCATGGACTACATCTAACGTCAATTTTTTTTTTTTGGCTGCTGCAAATGTTTAAAAAAGTTTATTCAAATCGAATCAACAAATTTCATTATAGATTTAAAATATTTGATGAAGATGTTGTAGAATGCGAAGAACGCATGATTTTGAAAAAGCGTGGTGTTCAACCTTTATCACTTATTGAGTTAGTAAAACGATGGAATGAGACTGTGTGTAAGAAGTATGGTGAGAAAATTATGGCGGACAAAAAAAAAATAAGTTGGTTATTAAAAATATAATGACAAACTTACAGTTTATTTCTCTCCAACCTTGCGTCATTTTGTAAGACATTATACACCTATTATTGGAAGCGGTGTGGTGTATGCTTCTCATGAATAATCACACTAAAGCTGATTCAGTTAATGATGAATGGTGGGTGGACATCTATGGCGATCGCATCAAGAAAATTTACCAGTCTTATGAAGAATCTAAAGTTGCTATCAATATAAATGCCGCGTCTATATCATACAGTTGAAAGCTTCATTCATGTAGTAAATCCTTATATACAACAGAAGTTGAAGCATGTGATGAAAAGTAAATATGATGTAAAGACACACCACATTTCGTTTTCAATTGATAATCAACGCGTTGTTCTGAAACTTGGTGATGACATTCAATGTCAATTGAGTAAAAATTTGAAAAAACTCTTTGGTTTTTCAATGCTACAAACAGTGTTTGCTGCTGCGCATACGATTGGTATAGAAACACCAATGACATTTGATAAAGATGAACAGCACCTTTACATTCAAAGTGATTTGATTCTACCTATTTCTGTTGGTGAGAAAAAAAGAATACATTTTACGCGATTTCATTCATGATAAAGACGCTTCATATGGAATAGTCGAGAAGATGTTTGAATCTATTTTCTATCATCCCGTCGTCAAACAAACTATACCCTCTATTGCCATCAAAATTACCAATGGTTTACAAGAGTGCATCCACGTGAAAGATACTAAATCCCTCATAACGTTAGTGTTTCGGAAAACAAAGTGAAGTCATTGTGATATGTTTATTGAAATAAAAATATGTATATGAAAAAGTCTTTTCACAGATATAGGGGGAATGGGCTGACTGTAGGCATATATTCACAAGGAAGGAACGATCTCATGCGATACATAAAACAATAATAATAATAATAATAATAATAATGTAGCTTTACTCGTACTTCACAACCGGTGGTTATTCAGAAGTAGCGTTACACAAATCATTTATAAAGTACATCAGAAGTAGAATCAGATAGAAGTCAGGCAAAGCGAATAAAAGAATTTTGGAAGCGCATTGTTCTTGATCTGAGTTTTCTGTTCCGACTACCAAGTCTTTCACTATGTCGAGTTTCTTCGCTATCGTGAATAAGATGTAATGGGTGTTCCTCATCTTCTGCTTTAATGCTAATTGCTCGGCCGTTCGCAAACAGAAGCTGGTAATATCCTCTGAACAGCTAAAACCGAACAACTTGCACAATCGCTTTTCAAGGCTAGCAATATGTCTGAATCTCGAGGCAGTGATGTTGCAACACGTGGGATAAGCATATGTCAAGATAGATCTTATCATGGTCACGTACACGGTTCGGAGCAATTGGTGGTTATTCGGCGAAATTTGCTTTAGGCAGTGTAGTAGATAAATTCGGCGTCTAGCTTTCGAAAGTGTGTGGTCGAGATGCTGTTGCCAATTGAGCTTGTTGTCAAGAACAATTCCCAGAAGTTTGGCAGAGCTAACTTCCTCAATAATGGTTGATGATTCTGGGTCACAGAGAGCTGAAAGGTTGAGGGCCCTCTTAGTATTGAAGTTCATGACCTTGGTTTTCATATAGTTCAAATGCATGCCATGCTCATGAGACCATGTCAGTATATGATTCAGCTCCTCACTGAGCTTATCGTCCTCGACTTCGCGAATGCAGTGCAGTACTGATATGTCATCTGCAAATTTTACCAGGGTGGAGTTTCCCAAACTTTGGCTCCAAGCTGTCCATTGCTGAGGCAAACAACAATGGAGCTAACACGCCTCCCTGAGGGACTCCACTTGTGGCTCTAAAACCACAATGAATAGTTACCATTGCATTTAATTCTTTGTTCTCGCACAGACAGATATGATGCAATCCAGAGCAAACAGTTCTTTTGGAGCATTTTTTGTCAATCAAGGATTGTAGAATAACCTGATGTGGTATTCTGTCAAATGCCTTGCTGTAATCCAACATCAGAAGTTCTAACGGTCCCGGAGTGTCTAGATGGGATAAAATACGATGAATCGTGTAGGTGAGTGCCGTCACAGTTCCTTGACCAGTCCTTGGTACAAAGGCGAATTGAGTTGGTCCAATTGGTGAAACGCTCTGGTAAAGCCACTTTTTCAAAACAAGCTTCTCGATCACTTTAAAAAGAATCGGTAGTAAAGAAATAGGGCGATAATCAGTAAGTTTAGGTTGGCTGACTTTGGGGATAGGCACAACATTAGCCCTCCTCCAACAAGTTGGCATCACACCGGTAGCAAGACTTAAATTAATCACATGTTGGATAGATGGAGCCAGTATATCAGCAAAGTCCCGCAATACCCAAAAGGGAACTTCGTCAGGTCCTGGTGAGCCTTTTTTCAGATGGATCAATATGTCAAATACTTCGGTCTGAGTAACGGATATAGGTGTATTAGATGGCATAGAATCTAATTGCTCGAGAATATTGTCAATGTCAGAGGGAACAAAGTTGGTGAATTTAATACTTCAAGCATGTCATTGACATTGACATGAGTTGATTTTTTCTTGTGATGAATTAGTTCATTGACTGTCTTCCATATTCGTGAGTTGCTGTTACTGTTGTTGCAAGGCACAGAATTGAGAAAATTTCTCTTCAAGTCACGAATATGGGCAATTACTGTATCTCGCAGTCTCAGATATTTGAGATGTTTTCTTTCTGCATAGGCCCGATCGCGTGCGTTTATAAGAAGCTTTAATGATGGTTTGACCCATGCCTTGTCGTCATTACGAAGCCGGAGAGTCTTTAAGGGAAACACAGAATTATATAGTTCAGATAATCCGTCTGTTAATACACGTTCTGCTTCATCAGTGTCGCATTCGAACATAACACTCTCGAGGAAACTTGATGTCGCAGTCAAAGCCTCTCTGAATCTGGCACAGCTGGCTGGTAGCTTTTTCCGATATTGTATCTTTGTAACACGTGGACGTGGGTAACAACCATGTATATCTACAAAAAGCAACATCAAAATACTGAGTTAAAGTTGATTATGTCAATACATCTCCTGAATGTGGTAGCGTGAGTTTTATTCTTTTGGGTGGAGGTATGTTTGTGTCAGGATGTCCATGTGGAAGAGATGTGTTATGTCCTATCCAACACCTCTTATCCTCCCATGCTGAAAGTGCTCGTTTCTTGAACGTGTACGTTTTCACAGTATGAACTTGAGATTTTAAGATTGTCATATTGACAAACGTTATATTTTTATTTTTATAGGCCTTCTTATAGGAGCGATGTTTCATTTTATGAACAATGGATTTTGATATACCTTTAGCACGCTTAATACTATCTGCACATTCTTTTAATTTCATGGAATACATTTTAGGACGGAGGAGAATCATTTCATCTATTTCCTTTCCTGCTGTTTCATCTTTAAAACAACCAAGTTTGGCTTTATTCTGTATGGAATAGAGTGGATGAGTGGGATTGTAGTTAGATGTGTCGAAATATTTTTCTAATGACTTGCCTACTTCATTAAAATTTAAATCTTTTTGAGTGGTAATTCCTAAAAAGAAACTATCTGTATCACCACCCAGCAAGCGAACCTCTTTTACGAGAGGGCATGGTTTTAATATTTTGTAGAAGAGTTGATACATTTCAAGCTTGGAATAATCTAAAACGGCTTGCCCAATATAGATGGGTTTGCACAACTCAAACTTCTGATTTAATCATTTTAACACCTACAAGATCCTCATCGATGATGTCTCTATCAATGAAAAGAGGTGATGAGGTCAATTTGTGATATTTTTGTTCATCAACGACTAGTTTGTAATCATACGTTTTCTAACATCCTCCATGGTCTTTCCGAATAGACTGTTATTCTTATATTTATAAAAATCCTTTTCAAAATTATTTTGGGGAGTGCACGTTTTTGGACTGTTACTATCTATGTAGGGTTTGAGGAAGGCTTTCTGTCTAAATTTGATAATGCGGTGAACTGACTTTAGAAGCATGCCCATTTTTAAATAGAATTTTAATATGCAGAAGTGTACGAGATAATTTTTCTTATCATATTGGGTGAGTAAAAGTTTGCGGCATGGTTGCATGGCTGTCCACACTCTGTTAAGTTATTATGAAATTGTGACATGAATGGTGAAAACATATCTTCAGTCACTTCACCAGATTCAGGTGCGAGTGGGAAATCAGCAGTTTTATTTTTAATGCTATTTGGATAAATCAAATCCACTTCAAAATAATATCCCCAATCACCTTCATCTGGAATCTTCAGTATGTTTGAAGGGTTGGAGTAATACTCAAGCTCATCTTGATTTAACCAACTAAACTCGGAATGAGGTAGTGGTTTAGACAGTGAACTGCCATATAAATTATTTTGGTCATAGTACTTTAGGTGGATATGATCATCACCTACTGTTTCAGATTTTATATGATGTTTATTTACAAATGTGAGACCACCGCGTATTCCGCGCTCAAATATATTATACATCTCCGGGTCTTGTAAGAGATGAATGGTCTCACCAGTCATTTTAAAGGCTGATTTAAAGGACATGGCTGGTAGACTGACAAAGTGGACAGGATCTAATTTGTCTTCTTCTAATGCCACTCGTCGAAATTCCTGAAAGACATCAGCCAGCAAAATGACATCTAATTCTAAGTAAGCGATCATATAATCGCCAAACGTTTCACAATCAAATTTTAACCATGCCTCTTGAGCATGTTCATAGTCCTCTACTGGACAATCTTCACCCGTCAAATCGCTTTTGAATTTGTCAATGGAAGGAAGGGTTGTTTCATTTAGTTTAGACATTGAGCTAAAATACGCATAAGGAAAGACTCCTTTGCGAGTGATTATTTCATTCGTTAAGTTTGGATAGTGTTTCTTCAAAGTTTGACTATGGGGAAGAAACTTGAGATTACGAACGAGAGAAGCTAGTGACGCTGACATGAATTGAAATGAATCTAAAAATTTTATTTCGAAGAAGACTGTCTTATTTTCTTTAGTTTTATCTACTGGTACTTTTGCTGTCATTGCCATGAATTTTTCTCTCGTTTGTGCTATTACATTAAACTGCCACGATTTCATCTGGCTCAACCCTCCTTTTATGAGCATATGACTGTCATAGCCCTTAAAGTTATGAAAAATGACGGGTAGTACACGACGTCTCAACCTAAGTGAAAAGTTACATTTGGAGCAGAGTGCGTTTCTAAATTTACCAGTGATGTGATCATGATCACGCACTTTCTTAATTTTATCGTCATCAAACGTTTTATGACATTTAGGACAGGATGTGCAACTTTCAAATTTTTGTTTGTCTTCATCTGACATATGTAGTGACTTACGCTGCAATTGGGAATCATATGATTGTTGAAATTTAGCAGCTTTATCGAAAAATTCTAGAAATTTTGAAATGCAATCTTCACCTTGCCAAGTATGCATTTTGTTTTGTCTATTCCTAAAGTGGTCATGCCATACTTCATAGCAGGATATGGCTGCTGGCTTGTGGATGATATCATCAATGTAGCATTCTATGTCTGCGTAAATGACACGCAGGGGACTTAATTCGTCACCATTATCCCTATGTGAAAATATTTTATCTTTGGGCATGCGTTCCATTTGTAATTTACCTCGCTTGCACTATTCATAGTGAGTTTGAAATTTATCTTTACTCCAAAAGGAGCGGATGCAGCGGTCGCATACAAAATGTTCACCGCTTTTAGAGTGCCCCAAGTGAGTGTACAAGCGAGAGATTTTGGGAATACCACAGTAGTGCCATTCCTCGCTATCATCTTGTTTTACTAATAAGAGGTTGACTACATGTTCATAACAAGTTGAAGGTGAATTATAGCGGGCACCCTTCAACCCCTTCTCTCACACGTGAACGACAATTTTAAACTTATTATGTTTTTCGAACGTTTCTACATCTTTGATTTTCATGTTGTTACTATCACAACCTTCAAAGTCTAGTTCATCCTCCCACTGTCTATAGCTATAGGTATGATTTCGATTCGCGTTGATATCATTATAGTGAAGGATGGATAGGACTGCATATTTGAAACACTGTGATTTACAATCGACATTGATGACAGCTTTCTTATTATACAACGTTTTTGGTAGTTTAAATGTGCCTCGAGCTGCATGACTTTCTAATAGTGAAATTTTGAATATGGCTGAGTCCACACCATCAAAAATGAGAGCGCTGTCGCGTTGATTGAATTTATCTACATTTGATTTTAAACATTGAATGTGAAAATTTAGCCAAGACTCGCAGTCTACAACTTCGGTTGCGGAAGAGGAAGGAACATGAAACTGTATTCTCTCCGTCACTTGACCCGTTTGAAAATCTATCTTAATATATTTTAGTTTAAGGTAGATGAGCGCCTTCATTCTAAAATTGTCTAAATTGTTGAAGAGCGCTTCGATAATGTTTGAATTTTGAAGGAGCCACTCAGGAAAATCTACTATTTGAGTATTGGACTCCATGCAGTAGTCGCGTACTAAATTATTATGTGAAACATTAATGAGGGAGATGGTAGAGGTACCGTTGGTGTAGTGATCATTTGCATGCGTGTGTTGAAGTCTGTGCGAAGATCGCTGAAAGTGACTATCAAAAGAAAGAGGGCACAAATCGCAAGGAAAGGAGATGTCATCGTCAGAATCAACTTCACCTCCGGAGATTGACGCCGCTTTGCGTTGACACACACGTTGTTTGATGTGTCGAAGGAGACTGTCCTTCCTTGTAAACATATGTCCGCAGTCGGCACATTCCCACTCGTTGCCTTGTCGCGAGAGTCCTGAGCTGGAACTCACATCACCTGAAAGAGAAATCATTCTTTCATCTCTGTTCAAGTCTCAGTGTATTGTTACAACCTACCTTGACTCAACAACTCTAAACTTTCCTCGAGAAGGGAGGGTGTTGGTGATGAAGTTGATGCCTGAAATTGAGGAAGATGCTATTAGCCACACGTTTGAGGAGATGAGTGAAGAAATTTTCAACTTACCATTTCAACGAAATTATGTTTAAGCTTGATACTTCAACAAGATAGAGACTTCACTCAAATAATACGTCTCAAATTTGGAATTCACTTGTACGCCTCAAATAATAACAGAATTCGCTAGACAACAGTTCACTTATGCGTCTCAAAGACAGAGTGAAATGACACGAATGTCACTTTACATATATACTTTCATATTCATCATTCATGGCTGTTCATTCTGATTGGTTGCTTGTTGATACTTAAGAATTAGAAAACATTTCAAAGTTATTATTCACAGTCAACATGACAAGCCCTCCGACAACACCAAACACAAAATTCTCTTCTCCATCCTCAACACCAAACGCTCCAACGAAGGTAGAGAAGGTGTTATTACCAGCGGACAACGAAGAGAGTGTATGTGAGAAGGAGTGTCCCGACTTAACAGGCGTGAGGTGGAAGTATCTCCAGTACGATACTGACGATGTGATGGAGATCACCAGCACGAAATTCCTCCACCAATTATGGGAGTGGTACACCCCTAACTCCCAGCCACGAACTATGGAGGAGTGGGAGTATATTGATAAAGTGAGGCTCGCAGTGGAAGAACGATTAAAGCAACTGAACTGTTTTTGCTATCTATGTGAAGCCAGACTCTGGGACGATATTGACGATGAAGACCTTTTGAAATACATGCCATAATAAATCTTTATTTCATATTATCTTTGCTTTCATACTGACGTACTTGAATGGGGCTTCAGTGGATGATTTAACCATGTATACATTTTCATTTGGAAATAGTAGCACGCTTAGTCTAACTTGTAAATCTTAAAACATTTCATATGGACGATGATGATAGATGAAATAGTGTCAAATAAAATTAAGATAGCTTACACTTCTGATACAGGGATAGCAATCGACTGCGATCCATGTGTAAAGAGCTTGTTAGACTACGGATGGGCTTCAGTGGATGATTTAACCATGTATACATTTTCATTTGGAAATAGTAGCACGCTTAGTCTAACTTGTAAATCTTGAAACATTTCATATGGACGATGATGATGATAGTTGAAATAGTTACAAATAAAATTAAGATAGCTTACACTTCTGATACAGGGATAGCAATCGACTGCGATCCATGTGTAAAGAGCTTGTTAGACTACGGAAGAGAGAAGTGTGTTATGTTGCGTGTGGCGCGTGAGTGTCCTCCCATTTCATTCCATTCATCAATTCGTCTCATTGATAGAGACAGGTAGAACTCATGGTTCTCATAACGTATGCAAGGGAAAGTTTTAGGCAACCTTCGACAGTTGGCTAAATGTCGCCCTGGCGCGAATGCATACTACGTTGAGACAGAGGCAATCACTTGCAAACATGACGCAGAGAGGTTTAACAAGATTGACCATTGCCGAATGTCCCTTGAGGTATACATAGCTACGGGTTTCACCGCCGCCCTTTACAGGAACGCCCGTCGAAAGGAAGTATTACACCGAACTTCATTTGCAACGTTCAAGTTGACTGATAGCAGATTCAACTTAATGATAGTATTCGCCAGTCCGAAGACTGCCCAGGGCAAACCGCGAGGAGGTTCTATCATGTCTTGCCCCATGGTGGCCCTTAAGAGAGCCGATGGTTCGTTCTCGGGGAGTGTGAATTTGACTATTGGCTGGAATAGTCAATGGGTATGACGGGTAGGTTGTCATAGACCCTATACCGCCGAGGTCGTACTGGTGCATCTGGCACTTTTCAGATGCGGGTGGTATTTGGAGTCCACACCTCATCCGTCCAAACGATCCTCTTGATCTTCCCCTTCTTCTCATCCTCCTCATCCCACTCGTCGAGGATGACGAACTCGGGAATGGCGTTGTCTTCATCAGTGAAGACGGGAATGTTGTCGGTAGATGTCGCTTCCATCGTGACTTCAAATTGAATGAGAAGCGCTACAATCTTCTGGCTTATATAGGGTTTTCAACAATGAATTGCTCAACAGCGAATCAGAATGCTTTCAGGGATAGCAATCGACTGCATAATGTTCAAGTTGACTGATAGAAGATTCAACTTAATGGTAGTATTCGCCAGTCCGAAGACTGCCCAGGGCAAACCGCGAGGAGGTTCTATCATGTCTTGCCCCATGGTGGCCCTTAGAGAGCCGATGGTTCATTCTCGGGAGTAACGTCATCTTACACCCTACCAATTCTGCTGAGAGAGTCTTTGACTCTCTCTTTGGTAGCACTGTCGACTTCCACACTAACTGGTACATGGCTAAAAAGTGGAATGTAGCGCCATTCCGTTGGATTGACAGCAGTTGCTGTCATCGGATTGCCAATCCGAGCAAGATTATTAAAAACTCTGTCTTGCTCCTCTAGCCTGACAAACTCCTCAAATAAATTTCGCGGCCTTAACTGCGGTCCGCGAGGAGAGCTGACTTGACTGTTCGGCGTCTGCATGATTGAAATGAAATGAAATGAGAGGCAGTGGTTTATATACCCCTCTAACGCGACGTAACGTTCAAGTTGACTGATAGCAGATTCAACTTAATGATAGTATTCGCCAGTCCGAAGACTGCCAGGGCAAACCGCGTGGAGGTTCTATCATGTCTTGCCCCTAGGTGGCCCTTAAGAGAGCCGATGGTTCGTTCTCGGGAGTGAATTGATGGGGTGGTGAAGGCGGGCAAAGATCTGCAATGAAAATGATATGTATTAGAATAGGATATACTATCTTATTTACTTTTTCACTTACCAAGTTAGTCATCCTTTGGCAGTCTCGCGCGTTTCCGAATCGAAAATTTGTGGAGATGGCCGCGCATTCGTAGGCTAGGCGTGGAGGCATTTTTTCGTCGGATGGCCGTTATAACATAGGATGGACTCGTCCAGATTTTGATTGACGAGTACTTCGCCGGCCAAATGATTATCCCGAATAGGGATGTGGAACTCAAACAAACGATCCTCATTCACACGTTCCCACTCATCCCTCATGCGCTCCAACTTCTCATACGCCTGCCTCTCATCACCCCGCCGAGCCACAGTCCTCTCCAACTCAACATTCCTCGCTCTCAACACACTCATCTCCTTCATCATCTCCTCAAACTTCGCTTCTGCATCTCTCATTCTTCTCTCCGCAGCACTCGCCCTCTTCTCACACTCATCATTCTTCTCTTCCAACTCTCGCGTCTTTTTCTTCAAATCAGTCACACTACGCCTCATTCTAATTTTTCATCCGCTACCTCCTTCGACTTCAGTTCCTTCTTTTTCAACTCATCCAACTCCTTCACAAACTTCATCCTTCACTTTCTTCAAACTCTCATACTTATTAACCAACAAATCATGCGCCATCTGCTGCGAAACATGCCTCTTCTCTTCATCCTTCAACCACCTCGCCGACTGCACACGAATCCCACCACTCTTCACTTTTGGGGAAGATGAGCTCTTCGGGGGGTCGGTGATGACGATGTTTGACACCTCCGACGACGAAGAGCTCAACTTCCTCACACGCTTCCTCACACGCTCCCTATCTACATCCACATCATCCTCATCATCACTCTCAAGCACTCTCTTTCGCTCAATCTCACCCTCCAACGACGCAACCGCTCTCGCCAACTCATCATTCTCAACAACATTCTCAACAACATTCTCAGCCTTACCCTCTCGCTCGATCGCCAACATTCGCTCCCTCTCTTCCACAATCAACTGCGTAAATCTCAAATCAGTCACTAAACCACCACTACAGTCAGCATGCACTCTGTAAAAACGCGCCTCATCCTCATCACCCTTCAGCACTCTACACTTCACGCACGCAACCCTATTCAAGATAATCATGTGGCCGGTGCCCGCCTTCTTGACATGAGCCTTGGCGTCCGCACTGCGATTAACTCGCCCACATGAGCACATTTTGATGTGATATTTTCGTTTTTTGTCGTTAGCCATGTTAGATTTTATTGTGAACTGTAAGATAATGAAATTTGTATAAGTTTGGAATCATGTAGTACAGTCATATTCCTAAAGAGTGTAGTGAGTGGCACTCGATCCCGTCGACAGCCCGAAGGCCTTGTACTGATCACTAGGGAAGTGAGAGATCTTCCCCGATACCCGCTCTTTACAGCTGAAGACATCATTGTCACTGCCCCGAAGTGGTAACAGGAACGCCGAGTCAAAGGTAGTGATCAGTAGCTGGGATCTAACCCCTCAAAGCTGCCTTAGACTTAGTTAAATTTCAAATCTGATAGCGTATTTGAACTCAGGATACTTGAAAACCTTAGTCTATATGTTAAAACTTTGAAAAAAGTGAAAATTAAGAATTTTTAAAAAATTCCGCATTTTACTACTCATACTACTTTTAAAAAATTTTATCAGTAGTATAGACACTATCAAACTCTATCATACAAACTTTGAAGTAAGAAGATAGCTTGCCTACTTCAAAAGATAGAGTCCTTTGAAACACCCGATATCGGGAGCTCAGAGCGACGAGGTAATTACCTCGTCTTTCGATGAAGTGATCAGACTTACGTTGTCGGGGGTTTATATATGCTCGAAGAAAACTTAAAATGGCTCTATCTCCGAAAGTATTCATCGTAGCGACATGCGGTTTGTTGCAAACGATTTGTCTCATCATTCTCTATCATATGACACCTGAACCATTCTCATATGACCACGGGAAGTTGGTCCGTCAGCACATGTCCATGTAACATGCCACAAGTGAAAAAATTCCTAAGTGTGAGAGTGTGGTGAAAATTTTGAAAAATTTAAAACTTCCGAATTTCGACCTGGGACCGACACCAAAACATTTTTCATCAAATTTCATTGACATCCCCCCCTCGTTCAGAGAAATTTGATGAAAAATGTTTTGGTGACGGTCCCAGGTCGAAATTCCACACTTTGGAAAATTTTCAAAATTTTACCCATACAAAGTCACTCTGACACTTAGGATTTTTTCAGGTGAGCGAGCTCCGACCTAAAATCCTGTAACCGCTCTAACTTTTGAACGAAGACAGATAGGAACAAGCCGATTCTTTCACTGAATTTGTCTCACTCTTAGCTTTCAAACGAGCTATAGCACGACAAAATCCGTCCACTAGAAGCCAAAATCGAAGCTAGCTGTCCAGAGGGGGGGGGGAGGTCAGTGAAATTTGATGAAAAATGTTTTGGTGACGGTCCCAGGTCGAAATTCCACACTTTGGAAAATTTTCAAAATTTTACCCATACAAAGCCACTCTGACACTTAGGATTTTTTCAGGTGAGCGAGCTCCGACCTAAATCTTGTAACCGCTCTAACTTTTGAACGGCTGGTCCGATTGACTCGCAACAAAAAATGTTGTCGACCAGTTTTTTCTCCTCTTTCCAATGAAACTCGAACGAACAAAATCCGTTCACTAGAACCAAAGTTAGCAGAGGGGGGGGGGAGGTCAGTGAAATTTGATGAAAAATGTTTTGGTGACGGTCCCAGGTCGAAATTCCACACTTTGGAAAATTTTCAAAATTTTACCCATACAAAGCCACTCTGACACTTAGGATTTTTTTCAGGTGAGCTACGACAGTCCACCCTCCCAACCTGGCCGGCACACCACGCCAACCTGGCCGGCACACCACGCCAACCTAGACACCACATCACCGCGCGCTACACGACGGTCGAGACGCAAAAACCGTACAAAAAAGATCGAAGAAAAACGTAAAAACAAACGTCGATGGAGACCAGAGGGGGGGGGGGGGGGAGGACGTCAGACCCCGATTAGCACCACGGCGGCCGACCACCACACACGCTGCCGGTCCAGAGGGGGGGGGGGAGCGGTTCAGACGATGGGCGGCCATCTGTGCGCTATCCAGAAGTGGAGTTTTACTTAACTACTGCTGTAGTATGTAAAGCCTACCACACTTG
>CAJQUW010002293.1:0-180004 GCA_907163375.1 Prostheceraeus crozeri
GCATCTATTTTAGCTGTTTTTTTTATAAATTTCAGGAGGACCCTATTTTTTTGTATTTTTTCATTTTTTGTATCTATTTTAGCTGTTTTTTTATAAATTTCAGGAGGACCCTATTTTTTTGTATTTTTTCATTTTTTGTATCTACCTAGGTGTGGGATTCGGTGCTGAGCGAAGCGATGCGCCGAATCCTATACCCTATACTACTGTCAAGAGCCACTTTCCATTATTCATGCCTTCGCTTGAATTAGTTGAAGTAAACCGCATCTTTTCTATCGTCTTAGTATTGAGTTTGGACTTCCTTCAATTCCTTTCTTATTTGATCGCAACTTTTTTCTACTGCTTTTCATCAACGTCAAAGTTAAACAGCTCATCATCAAAGTCCACTACTGTATAGTTGATGACCGTGCTCTTCTTCTCTTATTTCATAAAGGAATAGACTATCTTGTGGAATTCTTAGATTCCCATGATTGTGTATTTCTCTTTGTATTTCTGCGCTGAAATCACCATGATATTTAAGATATTGTTAAGTTTGTTGTTTCATTAAAATATCTAAGTTTGTCATAAAAGTGGATCTATATAGCTCAACATAGATCTATGGTATTGGATCTGAGATTGGGCATAGGCATATTTCATATCTTCTCGTGGGCTACATATCAGTAACCTAGCTGTCTACTCGGAGTTACACAGAAATCTCCCCTTCGGCTCGGAGATTCTCCCTTGTAGACTGTACATGTAACCCACTCTGACGATGAATTACCCTGATATCTGCTTAAAATTCTCACTATACATTTCTCCTGTCAAAAGACAATAGATATGCCAAAGTAGTCAATTTTTGTAACATTGGAAAGAAGACATAACACCAGGGATTATCATGTGTTTTACTTGTATGACAATGAAGAAGGCATGGGACACATTGCTGCAATGATTGTAGTAGCAGTAAAATCATTAATGATCAGTTATCACTTGGAAAACATATTGGCAGCGCCATTAGACATTTATACATCCGCCATCGTGAACACAACATCATCAACGCGAAGACATAAATGCTAGAGTAACAAGAAAGAACAAAACCTTACGAATTTCTTCGAAACTAAAACGAGCAAATCAAGAGTGCACACTCCAGAATTGTCCGATCAGAAACAACAAAATATGTTTCCAAACGTGTATAGTTTATCAAATTACATGTGACAAGTGCAAACAATTTTAAGTTGGCAGCACCATTAGAAATTTACACATCCACTGTCGTGAGCACACCACCAAAATCAGCTCATCCATATTCAAACACCTGAAAACGTGCAACATCTCTAGGACAAGTATAACAACAACAGTTTTGTCATTTGATAATGATTCAACCAACCTTCGTTTGAGAGAAGCCTACTACATTAACAAGTTACAATCAAAGATCAACTTAAGACACGAACTTGACAGTTGTAGAGATTTCCTCTCTCATTGATTTCAGCAATCAGATTTTTTATTCACATCCCATTTCTTCCTTTTTTCTTCCTGTCATTTATACTATAAATGCTATTGGTACTATGTAACCCTTTACTACCTGCCGCATAGCTCCTTCTCTTGCCATACTTTTGTATATTTTGCATATCTTTTTATATATCCCTTGATGTGAATTTCAGATTTTATCCTGTAAATCATTCACTCATTGCCTAATGATGGCTACGGATAGCAGCAGAAATACACTGCACTAATTAGCAATTATTGATAAATTCTACCAATTAACTTGGCTCTTTCCATTCTCTAAAAAATAAAATGACTAGCCAAGGAATTTTTCCAATCAATCACAATGAGCATTAAAAGATCTAGATGGGTCCATTTTACTATTTAGATTAAAAAAAATAACGTCTTGTAAAATGATAACGTCTGCAAAATATAATCATCCGCTGAAAAATGAGTCAAAAATTTGCATGACATCTCAGCCAAGAAGCTCTCACTTAGATATCAACTTTTCCTTAAATACTTATAGGGACCTACATTATAATGTAGTTCATGAAGTTAACCTGATCATCAGCTTAATTTTCGCTATATCAAGATACATGTACCTGTTATTAAATGTTAATTCCCTTTGACATCCAACTTGTTTCATGCTACTTCTAAAGTGGCTTCATCTCGGTAATATAAGAACACGGAATATTTTTTTAAAAACTGCTCAAATAATTTTTTTGGACCGCAGGAACGTTATCTCTGCAAAAAAACTGAATCTTTTCATATAAAAAGTTTCGCTGTATACAGATACTTTTTCAGTCGACACTCTACATACTATACTTCTTCTATGTTACAGAGTATGATTCAAGTCATTTATAAAGCTATTCTACATAATGATATCTCTATTGCCCGATGAATGCATTCGGTTAGCCAATAACATGGATAAGTGTCTTAACCTTGTTTTGATCAGGGAGGCATTATGGCCCTTCCCCTCGGCTTTTTTCCTCACGCTAGAACGAATAATTGTTTAAAGGTCTCCTTCAGTAACTTTTCTAACTTTGTGTTGACTCTCTCTGAGTGGTAGCTGTTTTTTGTCGACCCAAGATTTTAGGCACAGGAGCATATAAAAAAATTTACAACCATATTTTTTTGACATCATGGATTTTCAACTCTATTGATAAAAATTTTGAGTTTTAAGTTGATTTCCAACTTTTTTAGTTTGCCAGTTCAAAAACCATGTTTGCGTAACTAAGTTAATTGACATTCAGATACTTTTGACCTTGTTATGATGACTAATATTACGCATGTTATGTACATACTACCTGGAAATACGAAATCAAAAATAAATGATTGCTTGAATTTTAAAATGCTATTTATAGTAAGCCAGAACCGTTTAAAATGCAAATATCGACAGCATCACCAGACAGAGCATGTTTTAAATAGATTCTGCTTTAATTTTCTTGAATTCTGTCGACTACTTTGGATACAAATACGAAATTCAAAAAATGATTGTTTGAATTTTAATATGCTTTTATATAATAATAATGCCTTAATTGAAAGAGAAATGAAAATCGGAAATATCACGAAAATGCAATCTAAAAAACGAAACATGGATTAATCAAATATTATAAGATATTATAAGATATCAAATATGATTCGATCGGCTGCCCTCACGGTAGAAGGTTGGATAGCTCTGCGGCTCTGCAATCTGTGCATGTAGCTCATAAGCTGTTTTGCCATCTTGCATATCTATGAGTCTCTGTCTATCTGAGCATGGATATGATCTGAGTCACGCATAACATACACCCAGAAATGTTGCGTGAAATTTGTTTGATATCTTGGATGTTTTGGATTAGAATGATCAATTAGAAGACAGATTTTTATTCTTGAGATCAAAAATGTACAGCGTCATTGTCAAAGCACTAGCCATTCAAGTCATTCAGAAAGGAAGAGCTCAGTCATCAGAAAATGTATGAATAGACTCAAGAAGAAAATGAGAAAGCAATACAATTAATTCCGATTTACACTATTAACTTTGGACTTCCAACGTCAACAATGGCTGTCATATATTCAGAACAGATAATCCAGATAGAAGAAAAAAGACAGTTCAAGATCGTATAGTGGTGCGACTTTTCTTGTCTCGTGATTTCTGCCTCAAAATTTGAGAAATCTAATGATAAGGACGTGGATGCATGACTTAACTTAACTAATGTCTTTTTACATGCCTTTGTCTTCTTGTATGTATTATGATCAGTCACAGCTGTCTGTACTTCAATAAATGCCTATTGTTATTTTTTTTGTTATAAGCTAGTTACATTCCATTCTGTGGAGATTATTCCAGTCGATTGTTGAATAATGGTTGAATAGATGCTAAGTGATAGTTATCGCACTCTAGGATTCGTCGAGACCGTACCGAAGGTCGAGACGAATCCTAGAGTGCGATAATTACCTCATTGCTTGACAGCGCGGCGGAGACGGTTTGCACGGTTTCAGCACGCTGTCATACTTTTACACTTCAATCAACCATTTAGAAAATTAAGTAGAGCGAACGCTTCAATCGATTCATCTTGTCAAAGCTGTTAATCAATCTGAAACAGAGCTACCGATAGAACGCTAAGTTAGCATTATCATAGCGTCAACCATTGATAACAATTATTCGATTTCTATGGCTTAGAATGGAAATGTAATGGTACCAATTGCTCCATTATAGAGTTCTGAAAGATAGCGCTATCTTTGTGTTGTCAAAGCGTTGTTTATCAAAATATCTCGCAAGTGCTTCAGATTAGCTCTATGCTTAATGCAGACATTAAATAATAGACTAGAATAACTTTTGCGATGATACTTGGGCTAACCATTGTAAATCTCACCGTCAGAACGCTAAGTTAGCGTCTTTATAGCGCAATCTTTCTTGAAACGACGCTACGTAAATTAGAATGAGCGTTGCTGTAGAACTTTTTGACAATAAACGGCAGATAAAGCGATTTTCATTTATGATTTGTATGGACTGTCTTAGCTCGAATCAGACAATTTGTTGTTTACTCATCGTATTATGGACAATGACTTTTCATCTGATAATCAATACATAAATAAGAGCTGAAAGTGCAGTTATTGAAGACTGAGCTTGTTTTTGACATTAATTTAATAAACGCATCTCATGGCCACTATGAAATGATTTGTGGCATCTATTTTAGGACAATCTATTGGAAATGGAACAGTTTATTTTTTTTTAGTACACAAGAAATTGAGGCTAGTGTGCAGAGGTCGGTTCCCGGGAATGCCCGAAGAGCAAACGTTTTTCCCTTAGGGTGTACGAGGAATGGGTAGCTGCAAGAAATATAACTTTTGATGAGTGCCAATATCCAGATCTCTCGAGCTTGCCAAATGTGGGCACAGATCTCCTTATTCAAGTATTGTCTCATTTTGTTTATGAGATTCGCCGCAAAGACGGCAAGGAGTACCCACCATCATCTATTTATGTCATCATTTGTGGCGTCATGCGCTACCTGAGAGACGACTGCAACCGCCCTGACCTCAACTTTTTCAATCAAAGTAACAAAGAGTTCCACTATCTGCGACGCTGCATCGACTCGAGGATGCAAGAGCTGACAAGCAAAGGCGTCGGAATCTGCAAGAAGCGAGCTGACCCTGTTGCTACTCATGACGAAGAAAAACTATGGCGCTCAAATGTATTTTCTACGAAAACCAGTCGAGGGTTGCTGTCTGCCGTCTACTTTTACACCAGCAAAGTGTTTGGTCTTCGTTCTCGTGACGAGCACCGAAGCCTGACAATGGACCAATTTGTTTTTGGTGAAGATGCCGCTCTACCGTCGGTAGGAAAAAGAACGTATTTCGAATTACGTTGTTTTTGCTGCCAGTGCTCAAAATGACTAGTTGAACCTCAAGCTTTTATATATTAAAAGCTTATATTCAAATTACTAATATCAAGGGAGATAGAAAATTATGAAACAGCGTATTTCAGAATAGCTATTATTTTCGTGATGGAATAAAGCCGTATTTCGTTTTACGCTGTTTTTCATGTTCGCTATCGAAATAGCTTGGTAATATATGCTGTTTTTCTCGCCTTCATTTGAATTGAAGGTGTTGAATCATGACGGCAAGAACAACGTATAAGGTTGAGACAGTTCTATGGCTAATTTAAATTTGTAGCAAATAAATCGATAAATTTAATCATCTCGTACATGACATGCTGCTATCGATTGGCGATCCTGTGCGTACTGGACGCTTAGTAGGTTTAGGGTAGAGTGGGGTAAGACGCCCATCGATTTCTCAGAAGTCAATAATGATGCAGGATATTTGACCCCTCTCAGGGTTAATACTCATAGAAAAATGGGTTGGAACCCAAAAATCATTGAATTTTCATCATTAGTTTAGAAAATATGTTGCTTTTCTCATTTTCGATGCTTTTGATGTAATTTATTTTGAAGTTAGATGAAGTATTATGAAGCAATCAGACATCATTTTGATATCTTCAATGCAGGAAATTTAAGTTAACGCATCACTAGATATGATTTAAACAGCTGCTTGATTCACTTTAACGTTTTCATTCGAAAACAGATTGAAGAAAAAAAAGATACAGGTGGGGGTAAGACGCCCCCCTGCATGGCGCGGTATTTTGCCCCCATAATATGTTTTAACGCCTTTGTTGTCAGCGGCATTAATTCATATATTCTGAATTTACTGGCATTGATTTCAAGTCAAACTCACGACTTTTTTCTTTGTTGTCTATGCGCACTGATTAACCAGTTAATCAGTGCAGGTGCTTTATGATCGCGCGAGTTGGGTATGCAATCACAAGTATCATGCGCGTAGACGTCAGCTATGAAATTTAGAACCATAGCGTCCAAGAAAGCGGAGAGCTGAATGGGCACAAAACCTCATGTCATCTCCAAATAAGCAGCACCTACAGGCCAAAGATAAAGTAGCTCTGTATCGTCTGCCACTAGGTTTTCGTACAGTGAAGAAGACCAAGTCTCCCAAGAGACGATTCAGAATGCGGATGCATTGCATGCAACGAAATGTATTCGAATAGCCGACCACATGAAAAGTGGATACAGTTGGTGTATACAATGCAGTCAGTGGGCGCATGAGGAATGTGATGCCGGCAATCTGCCAAGTTATATTTGTGAATTATGTTTTTTACTGATAAGTCCAGTGCTTCGGCCTAATCCTGTTCTATAGGCCCCTGTATGTTATAGAATAAGTAGCTGGAAGACAAGTTGCTTTGGTTTTACCATATGATCACATCACATTGGTCGAATAGACAAGCTTTCCTTAAGATATTTCATAATTTTAAAAGTTGGGAGTGGGTTGCGCCCAGGGTGGGGCGTCTTACCCCCTATAGGGGGTAAGAGGCCCCTTTTGGTACTTTTTGAAAGTTGAAAATATAGGAGCTTCTCAGAATTTCTAGCTGTATTCCTTGTCCATGTAACTAGTGCATACACTGAAATAATCAATAATGGCAAGATCAGGCAGAAAGAAGCGCAATAGTTCCTGAACAGTCGAATCTCGCTGAAGGGGGGCGTCTTACCCCACTCTACCCTACTTGAAGCAAACTGAACTGCCTTTCCCAGTAAACATTGTGACGTCATTGCGACGTCCCATTGATGTCATCATGCGTTTGAGACGTCTATGACCAGAACGGGATGTCACAGTGACCTCCCATCAAAGACGTCAGAATGACCGCCTGTATATGACGTCACTGTGACATCCAAAGTGTGACCACAAACATGATCAATGAGCCACAACCACGATGAGTCATGAAATTATGACGTTTACGCTATGATGAATGATTTCCACTTAATTGCACTAAGTTTTGGGACTATCTTTTTTAATTTCCATTCTCGAACTCTCGCTCTCTCACTCACTTTATCTCTCTCCTCGCTTTTCTTGATACTTTTTCTTCTGATAATGATTCTCTGTCATAGCCTAATTTCTCTTCTTCTTCCTCTTCTCTTTCTCCCTATTTCTATTCATCTCTCAACTCAATTCTTTTCTTCCTCCTCTTCTATTTCTCCCCACTTCTCTTCATTTTCTTCTCTTGTTCCAATTCATCATTTCTCTTCTTCTTCCATATCTCTTCTCACTTCTCTTTTTCCTCCTCTCCTTTCTCTTGATTTCTCATTCTTCCTCTCTACTCTGTCTCCTCATTTCTCTCATTTATCTTCCTTTTATTCTTCTGTTTCCTTATCAGCTCTTCTTTTTCTTCTTCTAGGCCTATTTCTTATTCTCCCATCAATCTGTTTTCTGCTTTGTTTTTATCTAAAATCGATGTATCTTCGAAAATAACATAATGTAAACATTCATCACTAATTTCTACCCATGCATTTCTTATTAATAGGATTCATGTTTATCGCAGGGCATTTGATGAATCCCAATTTTGCGATTGCAGTTGGAATAGAATACTTGTAATTGCAATAGTTCAATATCATAATTCAACGGATCTTTTTTTCGGATTCATTCGTGCCCGTACTCGTTGCATGGAATGAGTCCGTCTTTCGATGATTTACAAGCATCCCAGCGTTGGCGGTCACGTCATTAAGTGCAGCCCTCGTATTTCATTTCTGAATAGAGGAGAACTGCGCACAGATTATTTCCCTACTGCCGCCTGGGCGAATGACCTTCAATCAACGCGTCCACTATCGATAATCACATGACAGCGAGAGGAAACGTGCAAGGAGTCCTTCATTTCATTCATGTTACTCGTACTGCGCATCGAACGTGATTCATGTTTTGCGATACGGTTTTAGTGATAAGTCTACGACTTAGACCAAACTTTCTTAAACGACGCCTCGAGCACCTTTCCTTTGGACATTTGGAGGAACTTAAATCCACCACCCATATTCGACCTCCTCAATCAATTCACAGATCATTTATTTCTATTTTCAAGTTGCAGACCAGCAGTTGACGACTAAGCTTTTGCCTTTATCATCGTACAAAACATCTTGTGATTTGGTTCACCTCATATTTAGTGACTTGACTTTATCTCCTACATTAGTCGCTGAAAACCAGGGCTTCGAATGTCATCTCGTGATCTCTGACAAGAAAATAGTCTAATGCAGTACAACAAAATGTTTTTCGATGATTGATATCATCAATTGCCGGAGTTTACAGGTGAGATGTCTACTCTTTTGATTTCTTATTAAGTTTAAGTGAATTAACTATACGCACTGGATTAGTTATAAGCTTATTTTCACGAAATTATTATAAATGTTGAAGCTAATTCATGAAATCGCAAAAATAAAAGAAAAATTATTTTAATTGTCCATAAAACATGACATCATCTGATATCAATTAATTTGTTTCAAATTTCGTGGCTCTCGAATTGGAATCAGATTAATTCCTCCCGCCGAAGATAATTTACTATAATTAGAGGCTTTACATTCATTTTGCCATGCTTAAAAAAGAACGCTGCTATTCGAACATTTTCATCTTCCTGTTATTGAACTGTTGTGTGATCATCAATATAATACTTAAAGTTTTCTGCAAAATACTGAAGTTTGTACCATAGGATTATAAATGACAATGCATAGGCAACCATTTTGACGATCAAAATGTTACGATTGTGCAATGATTTTTTTTACGTAAGTGAATAATTTAAATGTACTGTAACAATGTAATAATGTAAGGTACAGGTATCTAAGCTTATTAAGCAAATCTAGATAATGATTATGATTCTACTGTATATTTGAATAATTGGACGATTGTACGTCACACATATCAGTTTGCAATATCGTAATGCATGCACATACATAAGTTTTGTTGAATAATATTCAAATAAGCCTATTTTGTTGAATGTTATCAATTATTGCGAAAATGAATGAATAAATAATTTGCTTTTGCTCATGAATGTATCGGATGCAATGTATTTTTTGCTAGCCTGGATTTTTATGAAATGGTTGCAAACATGACAATATCATAATTTGCATATTTGTAAGGTTAGCAACACATTCTGGGCTACATAAAATAGGCCTATATTCGATTTAATTATAATAAAACGTTATGTTTCGTATTGTGTTGTAAATAGAACAAAACGTTTATCATTTGATGATAATTATGATGTCTAAAAAATGATTCCCCTTTACTCAGTTTATAAATAAAGCTACTAAATTCATTTTGATAAAATTAAAAACTAATTCTTGCACAATGCATTTCGTCCATTCTTATTCAAGTGCAAAAATGCAGGATTGAATATAAAATACAAAATCTGAAGTCATACTTCTACAGCAATGAATCTATGAACAAAAGGATTGTTCATAGATATATTACTGCAGAAGTAAGCTTATATGATTTTAGATTTTGTATTTTATATTCAGTCCGCGTTTGCACTTGAATAAGAGTGGGCGAAAGACATTGTGCAAGAATTAGTTTTTAATTTTATCAAAATAAATCTAGTGGCTTTTTTATTTATTGATAATTATGATGATTAATTTTATCATGATTGTGCAATGAATTGTGTGTAAATAAATTATAGCCGGAAGATGATGGTCACCTGTCCCGCATTTCCTTGAAAAACAGAGGAAATACTATCTAAACAAGGAATTGTCTCATCATATGAATGTCAAATTTTATTGGGTTGTACAGTATGAATGCAAAATCATGTTAAAATTCATGATCTAATTTTACAAGCGATAAATATCCGAAGATGGTCAAAAATCAAAAGTATATCAAAAACTGTGTCCCTGTCCAGATGCAGAGCATTGCATGCATTCAAAATATAATGACAATGTGAATTTTAAAATGTATGATGTTTTTTTAAAATTTAGTCTAATTTTAGTTTCTAATTATGTCTTAAATTTATAATTTAGCTTCGATAGCCTCTAGATTTTAGGCAACAAGCATGAAGAAACTTTTATTTTGGATTAGTTGTGCCTCATGTCAATGAAAGAAATTTTATATTTTACGAACTATACAGAATTATATATTGTTCATATTCAATGTAGGCCCCATATGCCTACATGTCGAAGCATCTTCTCTACGGTGAGTCAAATTCAATAGGCATGCATTTCGATACCTCTGATGAGCAATTTCATCATATTAGATATTGATATTCTAATATAGTGATTTCTCTTTTGAGCGTTGTATATGTATGCCTACGCGTATGTAATTTTTGTGATCTAATTAAAATTTTGCTGTTTCTTACTTCAGGTACGTCGTGCTTACAAAAGATCAATGGAATATCGAAGAAGGATCCGTGATTTATCAGCGTCTGCTTTTGCCTCAAGTGGAACGTGTATGCAAACAGAAATACTTAGATAATTTGCGAAAATATAATTATCCACAGATGATTCCAATGTTTTCGTTATCTTCATAATTGGGTAAATGATTGAAACTAGTTTTAAGTATGGTAATGGGATGTCTGTCACGATGTCAAGTGACTCATTAGGACGTCTCGTAGGAGCACTTTGAAGACGTACGTCCCGGCGGGATGTCAGACTGACGTCCTGTGAGAGTTCCGCTGTGACGTACGTGGGATGCCCCGGAGGGATGTCATAATGACGTCCTGTGATCCTTCCGCTGTGACGTCTTTTTTACTGTCAAATAAGACGTACGTGGGCCATCCTGGAATGACGTCGTCATGACATCCCGCTGACGTCACATGTTTACTGGGTTGTTCAGCTGAATACATTCATGAATCAGCGTATCAACGCATTGAGATCAGGACTATGCTTATTCCCTCACTTTACTGATAGTTTCAATGAGAGTGAATTCCATTCACCATCTTCCCATGATTGACGTCACACATTATCCTGGACTTGCAGTCTTGAGACGAACCGAATACAATACCACTCCTTGCAGCTGCGCACGGTGAGTCGGGACATGCGGGTTTAACTTGAAAATTTCCCATGTGGTTTCTCAACAGTTTTGGGATAATTCAATGATGCTGAGTACAAATCTGACACCAAAAAATCTTTCAACGACGTCTTTTTTTGCTATATGCAAAAAACAAAATGGCGGACGTCAAAAACGAAACCGATTAATTATTTGCAGCTAGAAAATTTCCCATGTGGTTTCTCAACGGTTTTAGGGTAATTCGATAGTGCTGAGTTCAAATCTGGCATCAGAAAGAACTTTCATCGACGTCTTTTCTTGCTATGTTCCTATTGCTGCATGCATTTAATTACAAAAAATAGGCCGCACTTAATAATCGCTGATCAAATATTCAAATCATGAGATAATCTGTCCGGTATAGGTATTAAGTGCAATTCTATTTTATACATTGATTCCGAATTCATTCATTAGGACATTCGTTTTATACTCATATTTGTGCTTTCAAAACCTTTCTATTATTCCATAAAAACAAAGTTATTTTTCCAACAACATATTTATCTGAGAAAAACAAATTTCAATCAAAATTATATGTGACGTCCATTGTAAGCCAAAACGGCTCTGAGAGTCTGTTTCTGTAATTTGATTTGTCAGTCTTTCATTTTGTAATTTTGCCAGAAATCGTTGAAGTTCCTGTGAACGGATTCTGAGCTTTGTTCGCAGTACTTTCCCAGTCCTTCATGTTTTGAGAGGCAAAATTCTCTCAGTGTGCATGCCAGCATCGGAGCGAAAGTAAGAAAAGCTGAAAACATCTATTATTTTTGTGATCTGAAGAGACTGATCGACTGTTCACGGAAGAGGTTAGAAACACTAGAGCTCTTTGAGAAAGACTTTTTTCAGTTTAACATCTCTGAAGCCTGCCGTGTAAAAGGAATCTCAAATACACGGAAAGCACAGTTTCGACGCGGTAATTACACTATTTTTGTGAATATTTCCTTCTATCTGACATCTTACGACGAGAAGGAAATATTCAAAAGAGGAGTCAGTCCCAAGCCAACGGATGTAGCAGAAAATCCATTGGATCTCGTTGCAAGACAGGAGGAGAAAAGAGGTATCTCCTCAGTAAAGTATGAAGAGCTCATGAAGCTGACAATGGCAATGCCTCCAGACAGACGACATTTCTACACGTCACTAGTGGTAACCGACGTCGATGATCTTAATGAAACAAGAAACATCGACTACTGATTTTTGAGTTTGATAGGCTACACTTCTTTTTCCATCTCCGGCTATGAAATATGATTTTACCACTTTCTGTTGGAGGAAGTTTATTTTAGTCTATGTTTTACATCGTTTGATCAATCGTTCAATCAATTGCTTATGTCCTAAATATGACGTTTTGCCTTTCAAGTAATCGAAAAAAGGAATTTTGAAGTCTGAACTCTATACTAGGCCACTCTTCTTACTGTTAGCCAAAGTTTGTTTTATTTGCATTTTTTCAAAATCAATTTTTCTTTGTTATTTGTAGGCTAATCAAGAAAACGATAGTAGTGTCTTTATAAAATGCTTTTGCTTATTTGGTACAAGTGTTTCCTTTCAATTATCAAAATCAGAGGGACGGTGGAAGAGAGTTGTATGCATTGTTTATAGAAAGGTAGAAGAACTCGCGAACACTGTATAGGGGCTGAGGAAATTTAGCAGAAAATCATCAGACTGCATTTACGTCGCATCACGTAGTGAAAAATAGAATATGGTCAATAAGAGCGACTTATGATGAAGAATGATGAGACCCAAATTTGTTGAAGGATGCGATGCACAATATAGGCCTAACTTGTTTGATGAAAGCATTGCTGAAATAAGATACGTTGTTTTTACATCCTGCAAAATGATAGAACTTTAGATTTTTTGTCGCGTAACACGAAATACGTTGTTTTTGCAGATTGATCTAAAAATTAAAATTTCACGCGAAACGAAATACGTTGTTCTTGCTGCCGAAATATCTTATTTCTACTGTCACACATTCAGCAAAAATAAATCTATGAACAAAATGGACATTAATGTAATATAAATAGTGTTAATTTTTATATGATCATTATACTTAGATGCGGATGATTACCATGAAAAAAGAATTTTGAAAATCGGATATTCCTATCAAAAGCTATTTAACATGGAAGGTCTGAAACTTTGAATGCCTCCCCTGAAAATCTCTAAATTTTATGATACGTTGTTTTTGCTGCCGACGGTAGCGCTGGTCGTTTCGTTCGGTTCCTGGGCAAGCAAAGTAAAAATAATCGAGGTGGACTGCAGCACCGTCATGTAGCTGTTAAGGATCTGAAGCAGTACGACTCTAATTTCCCTAAATCAACGTACAAGCTGATTCAGATTTACTTCAAAGCTCTGAAGCGGTGCGGCATTCAGGAGGGCGCGTTCTATCGCAGACCGTTGCAGCCAATCGCTGGAAAAATCCGATACGCCAAAGTGCCGATTGGTATCAATTCCATCTCCCAGTTACTGCCCAATGCTGCTGCAGCTGCCGGTTTGAAAGGGAATTTCACGGGTCACTCTGGTGGTATCTCTGGTGGTACTCAATGTGGTATCCTGTGCTACCGCATTGCTCCAGTCGGACGCGGATGAGCAACTCATCAAAGAACGCACTGGACATCGAAGTGATGCGGTGCGAATTTACAAAAGGACCGCGATAGAGCAGCAGCGGCAGCAACAGCAATTCGCCGTCAAACAAGAAAGTGACCATAATGTCCACATTTCACTTATCACTTACTGATAAGAACTTTTCTTTGATTGTATTGTCTGACTTGATATGACATTCAGAATAAATGATTTCTAATGGAAATCCGCGTTTTGCTTTACATTATCACGGAAAAATAATAACCAAATATCAATGTACTGACTTATCAAATTGCTCCATTGTAGAGTTATTGAAGTGAACGCTATCGTAGCGTCATCATAGCGTCAACCATTGATAACAATTCGATTTCCGTAGCTCAAAATAGCAATGCACTGGCTTGCCAATCGCTCTTTTGTAAAAGGTCTTGAAGTGAACGCTATCTTAGCGTTATCATAGCGCTAAGCAATTGGCAAGTGCTTCAGAATAACTATACTTTACCATCGTAAATATCAATTGTTCTATTTCTATGTCCTGAAATGGACAGCTGCAAACAACGAAAACATTGCATACAATCACAGTGCAATAAGAAATTTTGACAGCCATGCAGCGATAAATTCTTTGATCATATTTATCGCACGATGAGGGTCATTTATCGTTCGTCGAGCAATAAATGAATTTTGTCGTCTGTTTGTTTGTGTAAGTGGGACTGCAACCTTGCCGTTTGTAATCGGTTGAACGATTGAATTCAGTAGATACTTGCTACAGTTTGCCGATATCAGAAGTTTTTTCATAGAGGCGGATCGTTTTTTCATTATACATACTTTCTGATTTGGAGCATCCGCAGTTTTTGTGACAAATAATGCGGCGGCCCTACGAAATATTCGGTCCACTTTCTGCCTGGATTTGTAGTCTAATCGTCCAAAAACAGGAGCGCAGTATAGCAAAATACTCTCAATAACAGCTGTGTATACTGTCCAAAGTTCATCGTGTGAGAGAGTCGACTTAGGCAAGCGGAGTATGTAAGCAGTCACATTAACAAGATCAACTTGTAATGAAAACTAATGCCACCTTCGGTTAGAGCATGCCCAAAATTCTCATACTTTATTATGTTATGCAATTTAAGTTAATGGTTTAGAAGACCTTAGGGGGACCATAATGCTCCCCGAGGCAAATAGGGTTAACTCAACGGATCCATTTAGCCTGTTCGAAAAAGAGTGCATCAAAAAAATTCTAAGTATACAAATGGAAAATTAAACCAAGAAGTAGAATAAGTTTTTAATTTTTTTACGTTTCGTTTTGATATTTCTTTGATAGTCAGCTGAACTTTCTTTTCATTTGACTTCTTATTATGCTTTTTTATTTCTATTGATTTGATAAAGAAAACCTTTGATATCATTTGCCGTTGTTCATAAGTTGAAATTATAGAAATAATGTTATCTTTCAGTTTTTCTGCGCACAAAATTAATAAAATTTGTCAACATATATTTCGCCGATCTGACCTTGTCAATTGTAATATAGAAAAAAGAAAGAAATCCTAAGTCAAAAATGTCTTGGAAATCAAATGCTATATCATTTGAAATCTTTACACTGAATTAGAATTATCACTGTCATTATTGATATCTAATGCACATATACCGCAGTTCATTGATAGTCGCAGGTCCATAGTTCCTATAGCTCACATTTCATTATCATCCTATATCTCCTTAGTTTTTCTGTATTGTTACCGTTGGCATGTTTGGTTGGTTCCACTCTGTTTTGTTGTTGATGTTGATCTTTTTCTGTTCTAAACTGTTTTTGATGTTGATTGATTCCGTTATTTGACGTTCCATTGCATTGCTATGATGTATACTTGTTACGTTCATTGAAAATTCTTGTTCTATGTTGTTATGTTGTTCTTTGCAATGTCTCCATAGACTTGAAGTATCTTTATTTTCTTTAAATTGTTTGATATGTTCTTTTCCTCTGATATTTGCATATCTTGCTGTTTCTCCGATATAGACCCCTTTGCATCCTTCACATTCAATTTCGTAGGTTATTCCTTGCGCATCACATTTTCCTTTTCCATTATTTTTGCATATTAGGCAGTCGTCTGTGCATTTCTTTTTCTCAAACGGATTTGACCTTTGTAATTTTGATTTTATGGTATCTTTTGCAGTTTCTACAACTTTAATTTTGAATCTACTTTACCTTACTTCTCTTTCCAACTATTTCTTCAACATTGAATTTGGGGCTGAACGAATGAATAATACACTTTCGTAATTATCTTTTTTGTACCATGTTTTCTTTTTCATTTGTTTCATTCTTCTTCTCTCAGTTTGTTGCCATTCTCTTGATCTGTACATTGGTTTGAATTTGTTTCTGTCATCTTCTTTTATTTTGTTGTAAGAATTTAATGCTGACTTAGTAATTTGTGCTCTAAATTTCTGACCATAGACAGAATATTGCATTCTCTTATTCATTTCTGTTAAATGTTTGGTTGTTTGATTCCATGGCAAGTCTTGGCTACAGTTGAGTAAAATTCTCCGCATTTGTTGCGTTAGAATAGGTCTTTTTGTATTCCATGACAACGACGTTCTTGCATGATTAGCCATTTTTGAAGCTATGTTTTTCATATAAAATTCATGTAATATCTTCTTTACTTTACTGTTCTCATTTGTAGTTATCCATTCTTTTAAATCCAAAATTGGTGATTTTTTATCAATGTGGTTGGAAGGGAAATCAATTTCTAATTGAATGGATTGATGAATTTCACTTCCAATTTCTTGTACAATTTTCATGATATATTTGTCATTTTCTATTTCTTCAGTTTTGTTTTGCTGCTGATTTATTATTTTATTCTCGTAGGACAATATTAACGTTATGTCATCAACATACCTTTTCATTAACAAGCATTGTATATTGTTTTGATCTAATTTCTGGATTAGCTTATCATCCCACCACATCATGAAGATTTGTGCGATTACTCCAATCAATTCAAGTCCGATTGGTCCGCCATCTTTTTGTAATTTGATGTGATCATCAAACTTGTATATATGATTTTTCATTGCTGTTTGTAAACCGATTTTGATAGCTCCTGTTAACAATTTTCTTTTCGATTGTTCATTTTCTGGGACCATGCAAGGTTGCTTCCAAATCGCATATCTTCTGCTTATCTGAAAATGGAAGTTTGCTCCCTCTGTTTTTATGCCTCAAAATAAAAATTAAAAATATCTAATTTCTTCAGCGGACGTTTCGGGTCCAGACCCTTTATCAACGCAAGAATGATGGAATTTACAGAAGAGATGAAAAACGTATTTATACAAATTGACGAGAACAACTCTATGCGGCGCAACTAAAATGTGTCAGCCAAGCGGCAATTCATGTCGTCGATTAAGGCTCGGAGACCTAGCCTGAATCAACCTCGCTTCCCACAACGCACATTCAACACTGTCATACGTACACTTCAAGATATCGACCGTAAAATCATCAGCACTCGCACAATTACAATCGCTAAGGACATGCGCACTCAAGGCACTCTTTACATCTCCATTATTTATACTGCGACAATGTTCTTGATAGCGAATTTTGAAGTTTCTAGATGATTTACCTATATAAATACAGTTACATATTTTACATTTGAATTCATACACAATATTCTTAATGTTACATTTGTATTTATCTGGCAAAATATTACAGTATTTACAGTTATCGTGCTTATTTACTTTTTTATTAGTGAAACAATCTTTTAGCTTTTTACTGTTTCTATTTACCAATCGTATGTTCAAGTTATATTTGTTAATTAATGAGTTGATTTTTCTATTCGTTTTGTCGTTGAGGTAAGGGAGAAATAAATTGGCATCATACTTTTTATCCAAACGGGTCTTTCTACGTTTACGTTTATTTTTTATATCACGTTTTCTATATCCATTTTTCTTTAATTTTTCATTTATCTTAGTTAGAGCCTCATTCTTTAGTAAATCAGTTTTACATCTATTTTCTACCATATTCAAAGTATTAGTAATGAAATTATGTTTTATATGGCTAGGAATCCAACTGTCCCTATTTAACAAATTGTCAGACTTTATGTCCTTGGTGTAGTATTTATAATACAATATTTTTTCTTCTATCCAAATACTTATGTCAAGAAAATTTAGTTCAACTTCAGGTACTTCTATTGTAAACTGGATATTCTGGTTAACTTTATTAAAAACTTCGAGAATCTTATCAAAATCATTGCCTTCTTTTGGCAATGGTCCTATGATGATGTCGTCAATGTATCTTTTGTAGATACTTGGAATAATCTTACATTTAGTTTTTAAATTATCTAAAGCGATTTCTTCAATGTGATTCATAAATATGATAGCCAAAGGAGGAGCAAAATGTGTGCCCATTGGGACCCCAGAAATTTGACGGTAAACTTTATCATGAAATCTTATTTCGTAGTTATACGATACGAATTTTAAACATTTTGTAAATTCTTCCACTGTTATATTAAAGTTGTCTATATTAGCCCAATACTTTTTAGCAAAGTCTTCTGCAACTTTGATGGCAAAGCTAATTGGTATGCTCGGATACAAACTGATGACGTCTAAAGAAATAAAAATGGCGTCATTATTAATTTCTAAGTCATTCAATTCTTTAATTAGGTCCATGGTGTTGCTTAAATGGGCTGGAACATATTTTACTAAGTTGTTTAATATTTTAGAACATAACCAATCTACTTTTTCTGTGGGTGTGTTTTTGGTTGAGGCTATTGGTCTTAGAGGAAAATTCCCATTGACCTTTTCTTTATGGTCCTTAATAAAGGTTTTAAATGAAGCTGGTTCAGAACTAGTTGTATGTAATCTTTCAAGTTGCGATCTAGAAAGTTTATCTTTAAAAATGGAGTTTATGATTTTATTTGCCTGACGTTCTATGCTGTCATTTTTTGATTTTGTTAGGAGTTTATAACAATTTTCGTCCTTTAATATTTCTTCTGTTATTTCCCTATGCTTTTCTTCCATAGTAATGCATAGGCGTTTTGATTTATCCGTAGGAGCTATGAAAATGCATATGTTCAATAACGAAGTACTAAACATAATGGAAAAAGAGACATTAGATGTAAAAAATAATGATAAACAATACAAAAGATTCAATAACCAAATATAACAAACTAAGTCGTGGATGAAACAAGAAAATATCACCATAGCTCCTACGGATAAATCAAAACGCCTATGCATTACTATGGAAGAAAAGCATAGGGAAATAACAGAAGAAATATTAAAGGACGAAAATTGTTATAAACTCCTAACAAAATCAAAAAATGACAGCATAGAACGTCAGGCAAATAAAATCATAAACTCCATTTTTAAAGATAAACTTTCTAGATCGCAACTTGAAAGATTACATACAACTAGTTCTGAACCAGCTTCATTTAAAACCTTTATTAAGGACCATAAAGAAAAGGTCAATGGGAATTTTCCTCTAAGACCAATAGCCTCAACCAAAAACACACCCACAGAAAAAGTAGATTGGTTATGTTCCAAAATATTAAACAACTTAGTAAAATATGTTCCAGCCCATTTAAGCAACACCATGGACCTAATTAAAGAATTGAATGACTTAGAAATTAATAATGACGCCATTTTTATTTCTTTAGACGTCATCAGTTTGTATCCGAGCATACCAATTAGCTTTGCCATCAAAGTTGCAGAAGACTTTGCTAAAAAGTATTGGGCTAATATAGACAACTTTAATATAACAGTGGAAGAATTTACAAAATGTTTAAAATTCGTATCGTATAACTACGAAATAAGATTTCATGATAAAGTTTACCGTCAAATTTCTGGGGTCCCAATGGGCACACATTTTGCTCCTCCTTTGGCTATCATATTTATGAATCACATTGAAGAAATCGCTTTAGATAATTTAAAAACTAAATGTAAGATTATTCCAAGTATCTACAAAAGATACATTGACGACATCATCATAGGACCATTGCCAAAAGAAGGCAATGATTTTGATAAGATTCTCGAAGTTTTTAATAAAGTTAACCAGAATATCCAGTTTACAATAGAAGTACCTGAAGTTGAACTAAATTTTCTTGACATAAGTATTTGGATAGAAGAAAAAATATTGTATTATAAATACTACACCAAGGACATAAAGTCTGACAATTTGTTAAATAGGGACAGTTGGATTCCTAGCCATATAAAACATAATTTCATTACTAATACTTTGAATATGGTAGAAAATAGATGTAAAACTGATTTACTAAAGAATGAGGCTCTAACTAAGATAAATGAAAAATTAAAGAAAAATGGATATAGAAAACGTGATATAAAAAATAAACGTAAACGTAGAAAGACCCGTTTGGATAAAAAGTATGATGCCAATTTATTTCTCCCTTACCTCAACGACAAAACGAATAGAAAAATCAACTCATTAATTAACAAATATAACTTGAACATACGATTGGTAAATAGAAACAGTAAAAAGCTAAAAGATTGTTTCACTAATAAAAAAGTAAATAAGCACGATAACTGTAAATACTGTAATATTTTGCCAGATAAATACAAATGTAACATTAAGAATATTGTGTATGAATTCAAATGTAAAATATGTAACTGTATTTATATAGGTAAATCATCTAGAAACTTCAAAATTCGCTATCAAGAACATTGTCGCAGTATAAATAATGGAGATGTAAAGAGTGCCTTGAGTGCGCATGTCCTTAGCGATTGTAATTGTGCGAGTGCTGATGATTTTACGGTCGATATCTTGAAGTGTACGTATGACAGTGTTGAATGTGCGTTGTGGGAAGCGAGGTTGATTCAGGCTAGGTCTCCGAGCCTTAATCGACGACATGAATTGCCGCTTGGCTGACACATTTTAGTTGCGCCGCATAGAGTTGTTCTCGTCAATTTGTATAAATACGTTTTTCATCTCTTCTGTAAATTCCATCATTCTTGCGTTGATAAAGGGTCTGGACCCGAAACGTCCGCTGAAGAAATTAGGCTCCCTGTTGATTAGTCATGAATCGCAGAACTCTTAACGTCCATTTTGACAATAATGATTCTGCATAATCTTGAGTTTCAAATATTATCTTCAAAGGGATTTGGATACAAGGCTAGAAAGACGAAAATCTTAGCATGATCACGATAGAAGCATCGATTGCGAAATGAAAAGTCAGCACAACATGGATACATGTAAAGAATTATTCTGTTTTTTAATCGCTTCTTTTCAAAATGTTCCACAGCGCACGAAGTAGAAATTACCTCTTAATTTGTGAGAAACTACCATTAAATCGTAGTACTCATTCAAATTAGTACACAGATTGAATTTTATGAGATACACTACACTGTAAACCGTAGATCGACAATTTCCTACAAAATTACCGACAAAATCAACCGACGATTGTCACCTCCAATATCCTGCGATATCCGACGAATTTGTAGTTTCTCCACCGACATCGAAGCAGATGCTTTGTATGCAAATTAACTAAACAAAAACTGTCGAATATTGATTGATTTTTTCGATTAGTGATTGCCTGACTTTTGGGCAATCTGTATTTTTGTGCGGCAAAACCATGATTTATTTTGGCATAATTTAATTAATTACCTACAGTTTTGATGAAATTTAAGCTATAATTCATTACTATTCATTTTGTCTCTTTTTGTCAGATATTGTAGGTGTTCAGTGGCAATCATCCTGCAAGAACTAACAATGACCGATAAAATAGATTTTGTAGGATAAATGTCTGTCGATTGTCAGTCAACGGTTTACAGTGTATATATACTGCTGCATGACATCTAAGTATCATCCGATTTACCACACTAATCTGACCAATAAGTATTAGTACGACAAACCGATATTGCATTCGACACCATGAACATAAAAAATATTTATTCACAGTCACACTGAAAAAAAGAAATCTGAATCACATAACTGAAAATGGCATAAAATGAACATGACAAGTTGTGTTGAATTAATTGCTTCGGAGGAAATTATTCAAATCAAGCACAAGAATTTACAAATCAATGTGATTCATATGATAAAATGAGCTTTGAAACTGACACTGCTATTGAATAAATTTCTGGTAACAAGCACATGTTGCAGCATTTTCGAAGTTATTTGCCGCCTTTAGTGTCGGTTGAGCATGTGTGGTACACAGTACAGCGGTTGAAAACTTTTAATGACTCATCGTCGGACCATTCACCATAGCCAGTTAGCCACACACGAGCATTTTGTGATAGTATTCTTTCGGGTACTAAGCGACGTTTGCACATTCGTCCCAAATTTCCTACTTTTGCTGTGCATTTGAAAATGAAGTTAGTGATTCCAGTTCTTACAGCTACCAATTTTTCTTTTGATTTGCCCTTAATGGCATCACTTTTGGCTTTAAATTCGTTATCAGTCTTATATAACATATAAAACATCATATCCGAATTGAAGCAGTCAAGCAATAATGCGAAAAAATATACAGATTTCAAAATTATATCAATGTCCGTGTATTGCACATAGTGTGTCAAGAGAATGTACGTTATTGCAGAAATCAAGATAGGAGAATTAGAAATCACCATTAGAAAATTAATTTTCAAAATCTGATTACTCATCATCATCGCCGATAAGCTCTGTCCATCCACTCCCGATAAAGTTCTCCTTCGCATTATTAACTCTTGGACTTTGCAAAGCAAAATTCCTGTTGTTGTTACAAATATGGAAAATGGTAGAATACTGTTAACCGCAAAGAATATCAGCATGGAGATTTTTATGCTTCTTGAGCATTCAGTAGTTGAAAAAAACCTGAGTTGTCCATCGCAATAAAAAGAGTAAATCGACAATTCCTTTGGTATTTGAAGGATTATCTGCATAGCTATAACAGCGCTTAATACATAATAGAAATATCTTTTGCCATAAAGTGAAGCTTGTAGGGGGTTATACAACAAAAATATTTGTCGAGTGGATAACATGATCAAAAGGTAAAGCGTTGTACTAGAGCTCATCAATATGTAAGAAAATAAAGCATTATGTATCTGTGTGACTATTTTCGCAGCGTGTAAAGACAGTCTTATGCCAACGCAAAGTGGTGAGTATGCATACAATCCCATCATGACAGGTGTACACAACTGCCGGATGCTGTTGTTAATTGAAATCCACAATAATATATGACAGTGCAACGAAGATTCTTTACGGTCATTCATGATGTGAATATAAATCGCATTCACAATATTTGCCTGCAAACAAGATAACAAAATTAGAGTAAATGATATGTAATAAGTGATATGAGAACTTTGTGTAGAATCAAAGTTTATCAGGCAATGCTCATACGTGCAATTTGTGCTTGATATATCCTTTAACATAACCAGTTCTGATTCTTCTCTATCATATCATGCAGGTTTAATGTATTGTATGACTATTGGAACTGTCGAGTATTGGGCAACCAGTTTAGAAAGCAACATGTCATGCTCGAAAACTAGGATTCAAAAGGTATTCTTCAGACGCCATGAAATCATCTATGAAATGCAACTCATGTTGAATCCTAGATATTTGGAAAGCGTCTGGACATAGAAGTGGATTATGGTGTTATTAATTTCTATGGTATTATTAATTTCTATGCGTCTGGATATAAAACATTTGTCGACAGATTTCAAGAAATGTTTCAGTGATTCCAATCAGATGTCACATAGAGAAGTCTATGACATAGATTACGTGTGAAAACCAGTAAGCTATGTTAATATCTACGACGACCATAGCATTTTATAGAATTACTATGTCCTGCTACCTTCTCTATTTAAAGACGCCTATTATATCATGGAAACAGACTACATAGCAATTTACCCATGGACGCGGGAGCAGGGGGGCAAGGAGGGCAGCTGCCCCCCCAAAAATATTTTGATGGGACAAAGTATCTTTTTTGCCCTTCCAATATTCATGGCGAAAAATGTTTTTACATAGATTATTATCTTTTGATTAAGCAATATTTCGGCAATGTATTTCTACACTGAATAAGTACAAAAGTCGGAGGACGGCACGACCTCTGTCGCCCTACATCATTTCCGGTAACAGCGGCTTAAGTAACTGATTTAAAGTTTGTCAACATAAGATGCAAAACCAAGGAATGTAGCGACCTCTGCCAAAGGTTTGTTTATGCTAAAGCAGCTCAGATGTCGATCATCAGCCACGATATTGCTTATTCTTCATTAAACCCCTGCAAAATTGGATTCTGTCAGTCGACAATTAATCTAAAATTGCCACAGTTAGTATTGTGTTTGCCAATATCCGTAGCTGATGCTGAACGATCTTTTTCGTCATTACGTCGCCTGAAGACGTGGATACGCTCTCGGATGACCCAACAACGCCTTACACATATCGCTCTGCTTCATATCAATCAAGACATTCTCCACTCCCTTGACATTCAAGAGATGATGAAGCAATTCATTTTGAAAACTCGAGAGAGGCAATCTACTTTTTGACGTTGTTGGCTTATAAAATTTTGTCAGAAATTTACTTGGTTTTCTATGCAAAGTCTTTTATCGAGATTGGTATAATAACATGATATTATTTTTCTATAATATTCAAGACTTTCAGGAATACAAAGAAAAGGTGGAATTCAAATCGAGTTTAGGTATGAGGCAAACTTTGTGTTTGCACATACTTGAATTTTCCAATTTCATAATAAACTGATGAAATCTGATATTGTTCCAAGGATAATATAATTTTGAATTAGTTTAATGAGCGTCGAAGCAGGGTATTGTACCGTGGTTTTGTACTATTAAATTCATAAAAGTGCAAATAAGGATTCATAATGGATACATTAGGCCTACTCCTTGTCATCAACTAGCATCCTTTCAAAAAAACGCTTAATAGAAAGTTTAGGTAACAATTACCAAACAGGCATGCGCTTCCTTTTGCCCCCTCAACTTTGAAACTGCTCCCGCGTGCCTGAATTTATCTCATTTTATAAATTTGAATTTGTGATAGTGTAGCCTATTTCATCTGCATAACTGATCATGGAAGAATTGATGTTAGACTACATTTTTGAAAATTCTCCAGAAATGGCTCCCCAAATCTAATCCAAGACAGAAAGTTAGTTACCCCAACCCTTGAATAATTTTGTTCTCTGTCAAATATTTGCATCGACTTCTCAAAGTGACATAGAAAATCATTTGCGATTAAGAGTGGCTCCAAAAACAGAATCAAAAGAAAATTGGACTTTAAACCTTTTCCGCCAATGGCATTCGCAATGGAAAGTTAAAATAAATGGACCACCAAAAGTATTTCATGACATTGAGGAAATGACTGCCATTGCTTGAAATTTTCCATAGCAGATGTTAGAAATACCACAGGCAAACGATATCCTCCTAAGAGGCAACATTGCATGCAATACGAATGTAATTGGAAAACTTCCCATTTCAAAGATCAATCTTCGAAGGAAGCAAGAAATGTTCGTGGTGCCGAATTGCATTTGTCAGCAGTAGAAGGTAATGCTACCGTTCCAAGAAGAGCAAAAGCATCAACAAGCGATGATGAAGATAAATAATTGTGGAATCATGGAATGCTGGGTTGTGGTTGTCCAAAACAACTACAAGAAACTATAATATTTTTATTAGGCACTTGCTGTGGTATGAGGGCGGCAACAGAGCATAAAGAACGGTTACTTGGAGAAAAAGTCAACTTAAACTACATGTTGAAAATAGTGAAGAAGTGTTAGTATACACTGAAGTTGTTTCAAAAAACAAAAATTTTGGATTGAATCAATCAAGAATGGAGCCAAAAGTTGCTCGTGTTTTACCAAATGATAGCTCACCGGGTAGATGTTTGATCAGCACTTACAGGAAGTATGTAACCCATCGTCCTCCATCCTCAAAAACAGAGTCATTTCACTCTGCATGTATACAAAACCGTAAAACATCAGTTTGGTATAAGAATATTCCATTAGGAATTCATTCAATAGAAAAGTGACGAAGAATTTAATGACAAGACTTGGAAAGTCTGGTTTCTACTCAAATACTAGTCTTCGTCGAACAAGTAAAACTAGACTATTAGAAGCAGGTATTTCCAGGGAAATGGCAAAACGACGCATAGGACATATTTCCGAGGTTGATACAACTTATGTCAGAGAAAATGCTTTGGAAAGGAAAATTTCAAAGGTCCTTTACAATGAGACAATTGAAGAAGTGACCAGTGACAATCCGCAGCCATCGAATAGACCCTCATTGATCTTCAAAAATTTCTCCTTCCAGAACTCTCCTTTTGTTTACCTAAACAGCTAATGTTATGAGGTATATTCTTGTAAATGCGTATAGTATTGTTATTATGTATAAAGTCTTGTTATAACGCTTGCTTGCATTTCTAGAAAAATTCTGTGTTTTTTCAATAACATATAGATATTTTGCAATTCAGAGCAGTAGATTATGCATCTCAAGAGCAGTAGATTATACGCTTCAGAGCAGTAGATCATGCGATTTCAAACTACCGGTATTTTCCTAGTAATCCATCAAAGGGAGTAGTAGATATAGCAACCAATGACATCAAAATCGACAGAGGACATCAAATGACTTTAATGGTACTCCTCTGCTAGAGGGCTCAGATTTTCAGAAAGTAACTATGTAGTCCTACTTTCATTACCCAAATATTATTCGCGATATCACGGAACCGATTATAGTCCGAAAGAAATAATCTCTCTGAAATTTTGGAGCACACTAAATATAGTGCAAAAATCATTTCAAATTCACAATTTCTGTGTTCAGCATTGGGGTGGGTTGGAAGAGATTGGTCGTTTCCAAATAACAGCATTTTGTACACTGTCCACCCTAATGTTCTTTGTCATAATTGACGCGAGGGTCGCAAAAGCTCCATGAATTTTCGCAAATATGACGAGAAGTCATTACTCTTAAGCTTACTTTGCTCTTAAGTTCATGATTTCCTTGCCTTTCATATGAGACGTACCATCTGCTTTTTATGTTTATCAAATTTTCTCTATCAATGCCGAAATGTTAGTCTGGATATTCACATTTTGGCGCATACTTGTCTATTACAAATGTTATTCATACTGTAGTTGCATGTAAAGTCTCGAAAAAAGTCATTCAAAAATCGATTCATATCCGAAGATGAGGATCATGGCTGTTGGAAAAAATAGGTAGGATAACAAACCTTCCCATAGAAAGAAAAAAAATATTTAGATGCAGCCTTGCGTTGACATTTATTGACTTGGAATAATTGGTCAGCATCAATGTTCAACACGTTGTCAGTTTCCTTTTTTTCATATTGTTGCATGCTAGCATCAAACTGAATGATCTGCTTGTCTCCGTGAAATGCTGGAGTCGTCATACATATTAAGAAAATTTCTCGTTACAATGACTTTTATCCCCTCTCACAATATTTTGCAGTAAAAGGAGAATTTTGCTTCCATTCCAGTGCCGGTCAGCCATGCATAATAAATACTTTGTAAAATTTTCGTGCGCTTCTTTATGCCGTTTAGTGTCCCCCTTTATTGTCGAGTACCGCCCTAGTATTGACGAAATAAAGAATTATCATCAACACCGCTAACATGCATAGATGATTATAGCACGTCCACAGTTATCAGTAATTTTAAGGTACTTCGAAGTTAAGGAGCTAGGAAAAATGATTATTAATAGCAAAGGAGAAATTTCATTTAAATTTTATGTGCCGAAAGTACATGAGGTGCATTCACTACCCATGAAATGTTCCCTAAAAACACACAACAGTTGCTATTAAGATTACTATGATATCTAAACTTCAATCATCAGTTTCTATAATCGCAAGTTGGATCAAATGCCTTAAGAAAGCAAATGAGAAATTCTAAAAAAACACAAGCAAAAGCATGTTTCTAAATAAAAATGTTTTAAAGCCGTGTTCTAAAATAAGCAATACTATTTAATCCGTATGTTATGTATCATATGCATTATTTGTACTATGAATTTTTATTTTCACATTTTAATTGAGGACATCCACATCCATACATGCATGTGATAGTACATGCAGACTGAAACACTTAACTGTTCCATTGAAAAATATTTTTCAAAGTCCGTAACACCCATGAAACTTCCATGGGTCGACAATTAATAAATCGGTTTTATGCTGGAATACAGAAAATACTCGCAGACATTTTACACTACTTGCAAAAAATAAAATTAACTCAAGAATGTTTTTTATTGTTGTTCACAGCAGTATAGGAAGTGCTTCACATCTCCATGAGCTGTCTTTGAATATTTCCAATGAATGGTCAATGAGAGAAGATAGAGTTCTTGTGCTTTTCTACTATCGCATGCCTCAAGCTTCTCAAACAATATTCTGTTAGTAGGTCCCATTGGTTTTGCTTGTGGCTGCATTGAAATCAAATCGTTCATTGCTTCCTTAAGCCAAAAGCATAGAGTAAGCATATTAAGTACTAGGTAGAATAGAATAGAATAGAATAGGCTCTTTATTGTTTCACAAGTGCGGTGAAATCATTACACCGAGTGGCAACCTCGCATTTATTAAATCCCCAATGTGTATACACTTTCGTTTTACTGATTTAATGATCATACACCACGGAATTTACTGATCATGATGCTAATGCAGAAGGAATGATGGTATTTTGCATATTCTCAGTGTCATGACAGCCTTGGAGATCTAATGTTTGTTAAATTAGTAACTCGATGACCTGCCATTACTTTCATGCTCAACCTCATATGCATTTTCTTAAGCGTGATCATATCACAGGCAACCTGCCACTGGCAGAGCAAAATCATACAATCAAAGACAATTATTTCAATTAACTTTGAAAGATGTAAATGGGTCCACATCACTATTCAGATCCAAGAAAAGAAGCATGAATTTAGTGAATCATACATTCATGCCGATGAAAATTGAATTAAAAACTTGAAATTTCAGCCGAGAAAGCACGAATAATGCCGCGATTTTTTCATGAAGACTTCCATTATAATACGGACCATGAAATTCCCTTGATAATCAGCTCAATTTCCGCTTAGTTAGGATGCCCATTAGCAAATGTTCATACATTTTAATATCCAACTTGTTTTGACAACTTGCTTTGACCAACAAAGTCAAGCGGATACTACTTGACCCCAACAACTGAGAGATCCTAGGGAGCTTAAGGATAAGCAAGATTTTCAGCACATCAAAACCACTCTTCCGCAGCAAGGCCAATGAAACTGAACCGATTTTGAAAAGAGTCATCTTCAGCGTCTATGAAAGGGTCAGACTGTTCGACCCACCTCATAGAATGCTTCATTCTATAGGCTAAGTTTACGGTTACAAGACGCAAAGCTTCTAATTACTCAAAGCCATCATTTTAAATTGTTGAACTGTAGTGAATTTATGCGATAGTTTTCCCGCAAGAATGAACATGTTACTGGTCTTGAACACCAGCGAAAAATATTAGAATGGTGTGAGTGACATTCTAAAAGGAGGGCTGATGAGTGACATCGCGTGATGTGGACGAGTAGTCACTGTTTACCCTCGATTTTCACGACGGAAGAGTATGTACTCGCAGATTGTCTCTTGAGAGATAAGCAGTCTCCTGCATTTCAGAACAGGATCGATTCAGCGGTAGTGTCGTAATGATTTCGGCCGATATTTGGCATGGTGGAGTCAATGCTGCTATCGTCATCAAGGCACCTTGGATGACTGATGTTATCTCTCGGAGATTGTCACTCCTTAGAGCACACCCGTCAGGTGATACAGCTCAGCAGTTGAGTAGGCCTAACTCCAATGACCTTCATGTTCTCCGGATCTTTCATCAATCGAGCCTGCGTGGGATGAGCCTGATAAAAGGATGAGAAGCTTGTATCCACATTCTCCTACCAATTTCGAACCACTTTCCGAAAGATTGGTCGAAGAGCAATGAGAAAGCATTGAGCAAGAGAGATGGGATGAACTCTATGGACAATAGAATTTAAACTTGCATTAATGCTAGGTCTATGCAGGTTGCTGGCAGCCGCGTAGCCAGGATTTCATTTTTGGGAGACAATAAATGTGGGTTAATTAATATAAGCCTATACTTAATAATTTCGTAAGTCAGAAGAAGTCCTAATATTCATTCATATCTGATTTGATTATGATCTGATTTTGTCTTTTATTGATCATTCAAGATGAATAAAATCATGCAGTGTATACAAGTTTATATCTAACGTTTTCAGATCTTTTTGTAAAACTTGTGCCTTCAAGTATGTTCACGTATTTTGCATACCTTGGTAAAAAATTACAAAATTCAAAAGTTAAATAAAATGTACATGATATGATATCGGAAAAGAGACTTATTTGCTGTAAGGTCTTTCTTTATTTGAGCCGCAAACGAGTGTCATAATGCATTGCATAGCATTGAATTATGTCATCATAATTGAGTTTGCAATCTTTATTAATGGCCATGAGAGCCAGTCCATTCAGTCGATCAGACAACATCACAGAACGCAAATGAGTTACAAGCATGGTCACGAAATACGTTTGGACAGTACAAGTAGCATCGGCGCCTGACCGACTATCTGACTCACAGAAATGAACATCTCTCGCGATCATCGCGCAACAGGGGACATGCGAAAATTAGCCAAGCGCGCTACTGTATTAATAATTAATAATAAATTAATGATTCGACATAGAATGATGTCAATATACCCCGTATAAAACACAAAGATTGTGCCCCGCTCAGATTTCATTTGGGGGGAGACATGTCCCCCTCGTTCCCCCCTTGGCTACGCCACTGGTTGCTACTAGATATGTGTGAAATGATTTTTTATCATTTTAAGTCATAGTTTTGATGTCACTTCATTAACTGAGTGTTAAGATTTTTTGTAACGCAGTATATTACATTGTCAGAAATCCTGAATACTCATAATCATACCAGTCTTACACGCTGTTTGATATACAATACATTACAATATTAGTACGAGAACATGTCTGCGATGCAAGATGTATCGAAAGGTCTTTTAGACTGAATCAAAGTGTTTTAGCAATTTACGAAAGTATCGGTAAGAATCATTGATGCATACAAGCAATTAATAAGCTTCAGATAGTTCCATTCTATCTTTGCACTCCATTTTGCATGCATGAGTGAACCGATGTGGCTAAACTTGTATGAATAGCAGCATATAACATCCGTTGAAATTATAGCTTTCTTGGATTCCTCCTGAAAAATGACGTGTGCTTTTATTTGTTCAATAATTGGCTCAGCAATTCACCAGTGTCAATTGCATTTCAAGTGATTAATCCAATGGTTCTCTTGTGATTCGGGAAGAAAGCTGACGCGTCATTTCACTGCACCGATCTGCAATAATTCGAAATTGTAGAAATGCATTTCATTCTTCGTCGTCGGAATTACCAAATATTGGCTTTTGTTGTATTATTCTTTCTTCTTCTGCAATTCTTGTCAAATATTCATCATCATGAAACCATAGATTCTTCAGATGCAGACCAAGCGACGGAGTTGAAGGTGGACTGGCATGATTACAAACAAATTGCCGAAGACAAACAGCGTACAGGGCCCGGTGAACATGGACGTCCTATCGTAGATGTGAAGAGTCCCGATGAAAAGCATTACCACGATCTCTACAATGAAAACGGCTTCAACGCTGCCGGGAGTGATCAAATTTCTTTGGAAAGATCTATTCCTGATATCCGTCATCCACAGTGCTGGAAAATGAAATACAACAAAGTACTTCCTACAGTGTCAGTAGTCATTCCGTTCTATGAAGAGCATTGGACTACACTGCTGCGATCATTGATCTCCATTACACGACGGGCACCAAAAGATCTTATTAAAGAAGTTATTTTGGTAGACGATGCCAGCACAAAGGAATTCTTAAAGGACAAGTTGGACATTTACGCAAGGCAATATCATGGCAAAGTGCGAGTGATTCGTTTGAAAGAGCATTCAGGACTGATTACTGCCCGTCTAGCAGGAGCTAGAGAAGCTACCGGTGACGTTCTCATCTTCTTGGACTCACACATTGAGGCAAACGTCAACTGGCTTCCACCATTGTTAGATCCCATTGCTGAAAACTATCGCACTGTTGTTTGTCCTTTCATTGATGTAATTGATATGAAGACGTTTCAGTATAGACCTCAAGACGAAGGTGCTAGAGGAGCATTCAACTGGTTTCTACTGTACAAAAGATTGCCGCGCCTCGAAGAAGACAGATATCATCCTGTAGAACCTTTCCAGAGTCCCGTAATGGCTGGAGGACTGTTTGCGATATCGCGTCGCTGGTTTTGGGAGCTCGGAGGCTACGATCCAGGTCTGCAGATTTGGGGTGGTGAGCAATACGAAATCTCCTTTAAAATCTGGATGTGTGGAGGCAAAATGGTTGATGCTCCTTGCTCAAGAATTGGTCATGTTTATCGTCAGTTCAATCCGTTCGGTTCAGCAAACGCTGTCATGCGAAATCATAAGAGAGTAGCAGAGGTTTGGATGGATGAATATAAGCAATACATCTATGATCGTAATCCTCAATTCCTTTCTACTGAAGAAGGTGATTTGACAGCTCAAAGAGAAATAAGAAATAGACTCAATTGTAAGTCTTTTGATTGGTTTATGAAAAATATCGCATTTGATTTAACAAACCATTATCCTCTTAATATGCCTGGCAATGGCGCCGAAGGGCAAGTTTGGAATGGAGAGGGATCAGGTCGTCTTTGCCTCACTAGAAAAGTGGTACAAGATAAAGAAATTCTCAGTGTAAGTTATTGTCATGATAATTCGGAAAAGTTCGTGTTTGACTGGAGGGGAGCGATTCGACCGTTCTCTCAGCCCGAGATTTGCTTGGACGCTGCTGTTCAGGAAGATCGTTCATTCAATTTCTTGCGCTGTCACAAGCGTGGAGGTAATCAGAAATGGAAGTTATCAATAAGAAACAAGCAAATCACACACGATGGGAGATGTCTGGAAGTATCCCTTGACCAAAAGGAAGTCTTTCTCAATCCTTGCTCAACCGAAAATGTTCATCAAATGTGGCACTGGAGTAAAGTCTCCGAGATAAACATTTCAGAAGCGCATAGACAAACAATTTGATTGGAGAAGTGTAACGCTACTTCTCATCAAGTGGGACAATGCGAATACGAGTATTACTTGATTGTAAGTAATTCTTATTATTTAGTATCAATGTCATGACGAGGCCTATCAGTCGATAGCGATGGTCGTTTTCAAGTTAACGTTTTTTACTCTTCAATAAAAACAATAAAGGACTAATGGCGAGTAAATAGCTTCAATTAGCGGACAATGGTTCACTGCCGTTGCCATACTTTATGAAGACTGCAAATATTATACATTCATTCTAAATACGTAATAAGTTGTAATATACCGCCTTTCGCCAAGAATCGACAACTATATAGCGTATTTTACTTATATGATTGCTCTTCAGATCTAGCACATTGATCTACATCTACGCCATAAGCAAGAAGTCTATTTTCACGGCAGTTACCAACTTAAAAGCTGGAAGTAGAACTTCTAAGGTCGGAGCGTTACATAGAACTCACGAAGAAGAACACATTGGATAATAATTGTCGATTTGTCAGGTAGCTACTTAGCAGAAAAGCCTTAGAATTGGACGAACTATATCCTTAACAGATCATCGATTAGATTCCTTGATACTCGACAGGCGCATCAGTCACCTTCTTCTGATAGGCGAATTTTCTTTTTCATTGACCAGCAGTTGATTTTTCTTCAACCAGCGATATTTGCGATAGCTGCCAGTTTCAAAGAAAAGCTATAATTCTAAGCAATGTGCGTTTGTATGTCGTCCACCATAGTAGATAAATGACAATAACGCACTAAGCAATTAGTATGATTTTATTAGCCTACAACTTCATAATAGTCTTTTCATATATCTAAGACAAAGTTTATTACAAAGCGAGCGTTCCATTAAAAATCACTGAGTTGATCTTGGAAGCTATTTTTGCATGGATATCCTTCACATTCGAATCTTAATTCCTTGAAATGCTCACATTTTATGCTCTTCATTCATTTTCAATATGTGACATCTTTGCAAATATTTGTTTAGAAAAAAAGAAAGTTGTAATATTGTTTCATCACCTAAAATTATTTGTATATTTTAAGCCATGATTGAAAACATCTGTAAACAATGCTCTCAGATTTCTTCTATGTCAATCGAGGTACTCAACCTTGTGAGAAATGGCTGTAACATAAACAGCAGTATCAATATCCAAGATATCGCATAAAGTAAATACAATTAAACATTCACTGCTTTTGAATTTCAAAAATATATGTTACGAGCTGCTTGACCAGCACGCTCAAATACTCGACTCAAATGGCTACCACTCTGATCATAAAAATCCAACATCTCGCTTTGTTTACACTGAGATTAGAATGAATAACAACGGTCATTACGGCGCCGATCTATGTCAACTTTGCTAGATCTTGGTCTTTTTGGAGTTGCCAAATCGATGTGACCTTGGCAACTCGAAAAGCTGATTATTTGCAAAAAAATTGCGTTTTTTACATGATCTTTGTCAAGGTCTCTTCGAAATTTTTAGTCGGTCAGAGCTCGCTTATTTGGGAAAACTCGGCTATTCTAAGTTTGAAAACAAATTAGGGAATTGAAAAATCGCGTGTAATTTGTGATTTAGCTTCATCCAAAATATTTAGAAATAACATGATTTCTAAATTGTTGTTTTTCTGCATGGCTTTGCACCGATACTGTTTGAAATAACGCAATGCACATGCTGCCTGTAGAATATTTCATGTTACTACATGTAAATATAAAATGAACTCCTCTCTTAACTTTTTTCCTCTAGTTTTCATACTTTCTTCACACTATTGTCATTGTGTTATTTCAAACAGCATTATTGCAACGCCATGCAGCAAAACAATAGAATTTAGAAATCATGTTTTTCTAAATATTTTGGATGAAGCTAAATCACATATTACACGTGATTACAATTTTCTAATTTGCTTTCAAACTTAGAAGCAGGTTTTTCCCAAAGTAATCGAGCTCTGACCGACTAAAAATTTCGAAGAAACCTTGACGAAGTTCATGCAAAAAGCGCAACTTTCTGCAAATAATCAGCTTTTCGAGTTGCCAAGGTCACATCGATTTGCCAACTGGAAAAAGGGCTCTTAAGAGGAATCAAAATACTGAAGCAAGCAATAGTTGTAGATTCTTGTCGCAAGGCGAAACTTGTTAGGTGCTTTATCAAAATGTTCTTATATAAAAGGAGAAATGATAATAAACATGAATTTTTACAAAATATATTGACCAAAGTTCCGGCAGTAGAATTGTCAACCACTGGAAGCTTGCTAAATTTGAACCGGTCTTGATTCAAATGTAAAGTTTTACTTAGCTTTTAAAAGTTAAAGGCCTCGGCGTGACAAATACTTGCTTCCATGATGAGCTCGTCCTATTTGATGTGTAATAGCCTTGAATCAAAAAGAACTTTATTGATTGAAAAGAAAAACATAACATTTATTATATTTCAATGTCAGAGCAGCCTGCTAGTCAACTCGGTACCTAATATCGGATATATTCCGCATCTTGAAGCACAATAGAATTCTGAAATTGATGCGGCGACACGAAAAGTTTCCTCTCTTAACGTCGGTAAAACCTCAGTGGCTCAGTTTTGCGAAAGTGTCTCTTTTACTATTGTTTATGAAAAGTACCCGAAAATACACATATAAACTTGATACATGCTTTTTTTTGATCTGGTTGTCATGCATGGCTCCATAGAAATTGAATTTAATGGCAAATTCATCTTGCTTGACTGCTTTACATCAAAAAATTACAAAAAGGACATGAAAATTGTTTTTACGACATGCTTTATATTCGATTTAAACATGCTGATACGAATATCACAAAATGATCATGTTCATAGCCACATCGAGGAAAAGTTTGCTTTTGTATATTTATCATAACGAAGCCTACGTCGATCATCGTATGTCATAACGAGATAGTACGCTTATCTTCATTCATTAGGAAATCTTGTGTGAATTAGCGGATTTACATGATGAGTTGATTAGGCATGACAGTGATTCATGTCTATTGGTTGATCCACAAGATTTTCGCTATGATCGACGTTAATCATAGCGAAATTTTGGTTGAATCTCAATAAAAAAATTGGTTACGATGCAATTTTTGAAAGTAATGTAAGAGCACAGGAAAATTCCTAGGTATTGAATATAGTTGAAGTTTTTCGCACTTATTTGTCAATTTGAATCTTTAGGGTGCCTATCATAACGATGTCTGTGGTTGAGCACATTTCTTTAAACCTCATAAGTCATTTTTATTTGACAATAACAGCCTCAAAATGCTTGAACATGTAGCATGTTTTGATTTGTGATATATTCTGCAGCCAAATAATGTGTTGATGAATTTTCTATTCGACTCTAAGACCTCACAATGTATGACTGACTTTTGAAAAATGCACTTGATAGACTCATTAGGTGAAATACGCCCAAAAGGTTAAATTGACAAAGTGCAATTCAGGGATTAGCAAATGATCTCAATAGCGCTCTATGATATACGCAAAATCAAAGAAATATATTCTAAAATCTCCCGAGCAAAAAGTATCACATGTAATCCACATGTTTGGTGCATCAAGTTCCTAGGCAAAAAATACAAATGAATCACAAAGTTGCTTCGGCATTAGATTCTTATTTGATTCATAGTTGCACTATAACTGAAACCCGTTTGGACATTCTGACAGCTTTCTTGGCAGAATATCGCATTCAAGGTTACATTGAAAATAAATTGAACCAAAGTCAGATAATTAGAACGGCTGAAGCAATGATTATAGTGAGACACTTATCTGTCTGAAAGAAGCAATTTAAAATGGGTTTGCCCTAAAATGTATGTGTTTGTTAAAACTATGTACGGAATATGTAATTCATATGTGAAATGATCAAGCTTTGCAGTATGATGGCTAATGATGAAAAGAGCACGAGAATCCATGCGTTTGCTGTAAACAAAACGAATAAATTGAAGACTTGACGAGAAAATTCATTATTGTTCTGTTTTGTTAAATATTTTTCTTGCAACAACTACATATTTGTTAGACACATCCAGTTTTGATCGATGATTGTGAGGGAGTCAGCTCAGGCGATAAGGATCTCCAGAAATAAAGGCATTTTCTGAAATTCTTGAATTCTAGATCTTGATTGAGCAGCTTTGAGCTCCGAAAAACGACTGATGGATCCTGAAGATCACTCTGATTTTCCCAAAATCGTTCCCAAAATTGCTTAAATACCGGTATACAATTAGCCTTCCAAATGATCAATGTCACCGTCTTATTTATTCTTCTGCAAGCCCTCTCGTCAACTCCACTAACCACTCACACATCAGTCCGACCTGAAAGACCGCCACTGGCTACACATTCAGGAGATGATACATTTCCGCCTTGCAGTGCTCAACTTTCAGTGTCTCAACGGTTCTTCTCCTTCTTCTCTCGTCGCATCTCTCCTTGCCTTCATAAGCTCTTTCAAAACGTCCATTTTCAGTCGCTCTTCCCTCTTTGACTGTTTTCGAGTCTCATCTTACCTTTATTGCTGTTCAGTGGCCTTGAATTCTTAAACACCACATGAAGATTGTACGTCAGATGCAGAAGGAGATAAACATAAATAACCTCACTGTAGCAGAGATGGAAACCGGCCGAGATTTTCCGGCCTGTCCGGTGCGACGGCCGGAAGCAGGCCGGTTTCACGCCGGTGGCAAGCCTTAAAAATGCTGACGAGGCTAATATTCAACCTTTCAAAATTATTAATCCAAAAGGGCCTGCAAGATCCATACAACATTATTTAGGTCTACGGAAAAATATTCTGCATGGAAAATACATGCATGCATAGACTTGATAACACACCAAGTGCGTTACTCAAATAAGAAGGCAGTAAAGGTGTTTATAAGAGACTTTTTGAGCAGAATTGTTTCACTGACAGGACTCAAGTACAAAACTAGGCCTGATTATTGGTTCCCCGCAAATTAATGTGAAAAGTATGCGGTGCGGTTGGCCTAATTTACCATAACGCTAATTGCAAAGCAATTATTATTTATCTACGATAAATCCATGTCTTAAACAAAAAGAAAAGCAAGAGGCACTGATAATAGTCTGTAACTGATAATTATCTTAGTCTAAAATGTATTTACGCCAGGTAGCATGACATAGGTACCCGGTTCATGTATACATCAAATTATGATTATAGTTATCGTTATGTAATTTTTCATCAAGATGAGAACATACCGACACCATGTTATATACAAATTGCTCTGAAGAATGCTGCAAAATGATTTAATTTAAAATTGAAATCTGCTATGGGGAATCGTTGTTGTGCCTGGTATTGGCCCTACAGGTAGGCCTAATTCATTGCTTATCACTATTTTCCTATTTGATTGCCAACTCGATGCTCACGAAATATCAGTTTCATTGATTGAAAATGCATAGAATAACTAATAAGTTATAGAAGATGCAACAACTAACAGGTTAATATCTGCGTTAAATTGTCTTAACTGAGTGATCAAGAGACGTTTTTCAATCGAATAAATCTCTTGCTTGGTGACAAATTTGCTCGTGACCTAAAATAATGAAAGCCGGCCTGAGCCGGTCCGATCCAGTAGCCGGTTTCCATCTCTGCACTGTAGAATATTCCTACCCAAAAAATCAATGAGGACCATTTGAGCTATGAGATGTGACATATGAGGAACTATGCACACTGATGTTCATGACGTTTTCAATGGATAGCTAAAACTTTGTGATGCATGGAGACTTAATTGATAACGTGGCAAGGGAGGAGACTTCTTTCGAAGGTCTTCATAAGGTTCGAAAATCTCCCCTTTGTTGGAAAAATGAGCGAATTCTTTTAAAGAACAATTAAAAGTGAAGCCCATCGTTTCAAAAGCTATACTTTTATTTACCATGACAAAGTTCGTGGTGGACGAAGCGTCCGACCTCTAGAGCCGTCAACTTACACTCTTCTGTTCCTCACTCGCATTTGCCGCGATATCGGATCTTCATTCCAGCTCAAGCTCGCTCACCTTGGCCAAAGTGAAACTAAATTCAAACCGACTCAAATTATCGATGCTCCAATTTTGGTCCTATAAAATTCTCCATATTTTTGTGACTTTAAAACTCTATGACTTTCTGGTAAATTATGACAACAGGTTTTTGTTTGTCTCAATCGTTACCTCAGCCTACGGTGTATAGCTGTAGTATAAAAACACCGCGTTTGATCATTATTATCATCCATGACTTAGTCTGTCAATACATGCATTTCATTGAATGGTCTTGACTGCAGCATCTCTCTTTTAATTGATCTTCCTAAATAGAAAATACATATTTTTATGCATCCGTATTACTTACAGGACTGTATCTCAGAACTCCGTGGAAAGTCTGTTGGCCTACACTAACATCATTAATTCGGTCATTCAGAAGAAATAAAAGTGCCATGTTTTCTCAATCTATCCCAGGCATTCCCATTCAATCATCCGTAAATTTTCTTGGGATCACATTTGATAAACATCTTTGAACAGTGTAAGCTGCATTAGAAGATGATATTAAGTCAGCTGAAACCTTCTGTTCATCCAGATGAATTGTTGACGGTACCAACATTGTGCAAGAGGAGTGCTAGAATGTGCTGCACCCTTGCTTGTTAATCGGCAAAGAATGGAAGCCGACGAAATTAAAGAAAATCCATGAACATGCTCACATATTTATTTATGGATCCTGAATCTGTAACTTTGCAATTTTTTTCTGTTGAAGGAAGGTGATCCGGAAAAAAAGCTTACGAATAATATCGCCTTTTTAATCTCAAATGGCCACACAAGCGCTTTCGAGGGCGCACAGCGCCTCATCCTCAAGGAAAGTGAAGGGACCTTTGACATTATGAATCATAACGATCCGTTATTTTGCAAATTTTGTACCTTTGCAACACCATGATGCACACTCCTCTGTTCTATGAACTGGTGAAGGATAAATATCACCCAGTATATCACGATAGTACTCAAACATCAGCATCGATCGGACAGAAATCTTTCCTCATTTCTATGAGACGACTCGGAAGCAGTGCACTTCTTAAGATTTATTTTCTTGCTTTTAGTTTTCATCTGTTATTATAATCTTTTATTATTCCCTCAAAGATGTAGACAATTGGAGATATTCAGATATCAACAATTATTAATTGGTCAAACAAACGGAGAGCTTAGGCCTAGATTGGTAATTGTCAGAAATAAAGTTGGTATATTAGGCAAGTCAGCATTAATTACATAAATCCCCAATGTGGCTACAGCTCCAATTTTATTGATTGAACTCGAGTTGAGACCAAGCACCAAATGTGAGATGTCTGCTGTCATGTAGAACGGACGGCCAGATAGCTGTGCTTGCGTTGTGTGCAAGTAACGAGCTGCTGGCAAGACATCGATTTTTGGCTTGACTGCTTCGTTCATGCAACGGTTTACTTATACACCGGGACAGCTTTGGTCGTTAAAGGGCACTTGCATTGGTCTTTCTAGACAAACGAAACGCTATTTACATTGTTTGGGTATACGAAATAAGGCCCATTCCTGTCGTCAGCCATGCCAAATCCCTGCGAGAATCACGAGGAGGAGAAAGTCAGCTGATCAACGATCTACATGTACCAAGAGAAATTCATTTCTTAAACGGATTATATTTCAAAATGCTCCTCGCCGTCCTAAACTGATTTGTCCTTCTATTCTTTATTCTAATGTTCGGAGCTTATTTAATTAGACAGATGAAATTTCTTTGGCTTTGAATCAAAAGTGTGTTGATATTGGCTTATTTGTTGAAACATGGTTTGGCAAAGATCATCCCGATGCCTCGATTGGTATTGATGGCAACAATATTATTAGAAAAGATCGATTGGGAGCTGCTGGGGGAGGTATTATCTGCTATCTCAAGCCTCGCCTTACACCGATTGTGCTTTCTTCAACTCAAATTGCATCGTTGGACAGTTGTGATACGGAGTTTCTACCTTTGCTGTTTCGTGATATTTCTCTGCTTATTATTGTTTGTTATCATCCCTTTTGGAATAATCCCTTGCAGCATGAAGCAGCAATTCAGTGTGTGACCGATATCATGGATTATGTTGCGGTCAATGAATCCCTTGAATCTGTCCTCCGTATCCTTTGTGTTGGCAACTTCAATGATCTGAGCAGATATTATTCGGAGATCAGGAGTGTGACCAACTTGGAGTCAATTGTAACGTTTCCTACAAGATTCGACCTTTTGGTCGATCTGACCATTGTGCCATCTTGTGGAACTCTATTAATGGATTTGGTGTTAGTGCATTTAAGAAAATACAAGTTCGACAAATGACCAAATCTGCTAAGCTTTCCTTTATCGAAACTGTCAATGGCATTGACTGGATGAGTTTTTGTAATTATAATCTGGCACTCGATGCTATGGTTGGAGACATACTCATGGGCATTAATTATTTGTACAATTTGTATTTCAAGGTGAAAACTGTTCTGGTCCGGAAACGTGAGCCTCCCTGGATGAAGTATAGTTTCAAGATTTTGATCAACGAACGTGACAGAGCTTTTTGCAGCAATAACAGAGCCAAGTATGTTCGATTGCGTAAGGCTGTCATCAAGCAAACTAGATTTCTTAAGGAGGAATTTTTGAACAAGGCGATTACTTCCGGCGACTCTAAGAAAGTTTGGAGTGCTATTGGCTCTCTTAGCAAACGTCAGCAGAAATAACCAAGCACAATGTTTCTGTGCAGGATCTAAGTGATTTCTTTGCCTCTAATTCTTGTCGTAATGATGGTGTTCCTTCCACATCTATTTTTGATCATCTACCTGATTCTGTTATAAATGAAATATCATATTTCGAAGTTGATAATTGCCTTAGGAAGTTAAAGAACACTTCCAGTGGTCCTGATGACATTCCACCCTGGGTATTCCGGGATTGTCATCTTGTTTTTGCTCCTGTGATTACTGTTTTATTTAATCGTAGTTTGAAAGAGGGCTATATTCCTGAATGCTTGAAAGTTGCTAACATTGTTCCCATCCCCAAAAGTAATAGCGTCTCAAGTGTTAGCGATTTTCGTCCGATTTCAATTCTGTCTATTTTGTCACGTGTTTTTGCGAGGATTTTCTACAAAAAATACCTTATTCCTTATGTCAATAAACACATTACTGATGATCAATTTGCGTATGTTCCTGGTCCAGGGAAAGGGACCGTTGTTGCTGTAAATACTATTTACCTCAAAATGCTAAGTTATTTGGCTAAAAGTTCAGGCGCTGTTCGTATGGCAACTATTGACCTCACAAAGGCTTTTGAAAGTCTGACACATGAATCTATTATTGAAGCCTGTCTTTTATCTAGTCTTCCTAAATTCTGTATTCAATGGATTTTCAGTTATCTGTCTGACCGATGTCAGCGTGTTTTGCTGGATGGGAATTTGTCTACTTTAGAGAAGACTAACTGTGGGGTTCCTCAGAGCAGTGTGATCAGCCCGTTACTTTTTTCGCTTGTCATGAACTCATTGTCTCCTGCTTGTAACAACTCGTGCTTTATAAAATATGCAGATGATCTCACTGCGTTACATTTTCTGAGAAATGAAAGCGAGGATCAGCTCCAGGTTGAGATTGATGCTGTATTGGAATGGACTACTTCACACCGCTTGAACATCAATCTGAATAAAAGTTGTGCAATGGACGTAATCTCGAAAAAGAATATGATTTGTGAGCCTATTTATTTATCCAGCCTGACTCTTGATAGGGTTAGTACTGTGAAAGTTTTAGGTTGTAATCTCTCATCAGATCTAAAATGGAATGTTTTATAGATTCGGTAATTAAGAAAGCGTCCAGACACATGTATCTTTTGTTGTGTTTGAAGCGAGGCAATTGCCCTTCTCCTTTGTTATTTAGAGCTTACTGTGTTTACATCAAACCCTTACTTTTGTACGCTTTTCCTGTAACATGACAGATTTTTTAAGAATTCGTTCGTCACGGGTCGAGAAAAGAGCGTTTCGTTTAATTGATGATAAATCATGTATTAAAGAGTCCTTGCTTGCTGCAGGTGAAAGATGTGTCGTAATCTTTTTGAGAAAGTTTTAAGAGAACCTCATCATCCGCTTCGTCCATTTTTTGAACCAAGGCAGTTGTCGTAAAGGAATAACTATTGTCTGAGGAAGCCTTTGGCAAGAACAAAGAGATTTCAAAACTCTTTTACTAAGTATTGTCCATGATTTTAGGTTCATGTGTCCTTTTTCTATGTTTTTATGCATCTACTACCTTGTCGAATTCTCACCACTACCGTGAGTCTAGATAAAGCTTTTTGAATTTTGAATTTGAATAAATCTACACGGACTTGACTGCTCATGATAGCAATACAGAAGCAATGACAGCATCTCAAGAATCTTCCGTGTCATGAAAACCTTGGGAAGGTAAAATTTATTAAATTAGCAATTCGATGGGTGGCTATTCCATTACTTTAATGCTCAGTCTTATTAATAAGCGTATTTTCTTAAGCGTGATCATATCACAATTAAACTATTAACCATGGAAGGAGCAATATATCATAATCAAGGACAATGATCATGATTAACTTTAAAGAATGCAAAGGGGTCCGCAATTCAGATTCAAGAGATGAAACAAATCTAGTGAATATTGCTCGTAATCTCTTCCCGGTAAAAATTGAATTGAATACTTGAAATGTCAGACAGAAGATCTCAAATTTTCCATGAAGACTTGCATGACTTCACACAACTTCCCTAACGGCGTAGCGTGCTGGTCGTATTCTCGTCCTCCTCGTTTAGTCAACTGTACATCACGGCATCTCGTCCTTTCCTTCGTTTTACGTCTTTTTCACTAACTGAAATTAACATCATTCGAATCATCAAGAAATTCTCTGTCTTCTGGTGTATCTTTGATGATCGTTTTAAGATCGTCATTCGACTTTTTGCTGTTTTTTATTCAATTGCTGTGTGCTTTGCAACTTCGCCTCCATGTTGCTTTCTCGACCGCTATTTTCCCTACTTGTCGATCTGGTATTATGTCATCGCCTGTAAGACTGCAATACACTCGAGCCGACATCCTCAATCTCCGACAGCCCTACACTCTACCTCGCACACAAAGGCGTCGCTTGTGGTTCCACAACTTGTTGCGCAATCGCGATTCATCCTCTGCTGCCTCCTACGTCCCTTCCATCCTATCCCTTATCCAAACATCTCTTCCAAAGCCCTGTGATGCAAACTTCAATGCCCCCGCCGCTGCGAGAATCAAATTGCGTGAAGCCAAACGTCTCAAACCTCGTGCTCCCTCAATTCTTCTATTCAATGCCCGATCAATTTTCCCAAAGATTACCGATCTCAAGGTGAGAGTAGCAAAATTTGACCCTGACTTGGTCTGCGTCACTGAGTCCTGGCTTGACGCCTCCACAGACGATCTTTCCATTTCTCTGCCTGGGTACCGTGTGATCAGGCAGGATCGTGATTCCAACGGTGGTGGAGTGATTCTGTTCTATAAAGCAGCTTTCCTCGCGCCTGTTATCAGCAGTGTGAGACTTTCTGACATCAAATCAAATGTTATTTGTTGTAGGTTTGACGAATTCGACGCAACTGTTGTAGTTATTTATCACCCCTACTGGGGTAAGGTCCCTGCCCATGATGTTATGCTCGAACATCTGCAGAATTTTATAGATAGCTCTCAATCTAATCATTTTCTTATTGTTGGTGATGTAAATGATTTGAGGTTGCATTATAATGATTTTTGTGTGCTTAATAATCTCTGTCAGCTAGTTACTGAACCTACCCGTAAAAACAATGTTCTTGACATCGTTATTACTAATCAGAAACATCTCTTTGCTCCCCCTGTTTGTATTGCCCCTCTTGGGAGGTCTGATCACAAGGGTGTTTTTGTTCAGAGTATTGTCCCGAAAACGGTTCTCACGACTAAAATTAAGGTCCGCAGTTGTACTCCTTCCACCTTTTCTCAATGTCGGTCCATCTTTAGATCTATTGATTGGGAGCGCTCCATCTCTGATACTGATGACATTGACCTTCTTGTTGAAAATTTTCAATTGTTTCTCCTCACCTGCTACGAAACATTTTTCCCGGAAAAAACTGTTCGCATGCGGTCAACTGATCCGCCATGGCTGACCCCCTCCCTCAAGGCTCTCTCTGATAGTCGAGATAAAGCCTTATCCCGTGGGAATACCCCCAAATTCATTCAGCTCCGGGAAAAGTTCATTAGTGAGTCCAATAAAGCTAGATTGAGATATCATTCGAACTTGTCTTCCACTTCTGTAGGCCTCACTGACAAGTGGAAGTCCATTAATTCCCAGCTTAATCGGACTCCTCCTCGCATCTGCTTAGATGAACCCTATGCTCTTCGGCTCAACAGCCAGTTTTCTGAAGTTTTTCAGCAGCCCGACATGGATCACTTTGTGGATAATCGTCAACAATCTCCGCCTACCAAGTTCCCCTCTGTCTGTGATGAAGATGTTTTCAGATTAATAAAGAACTCCAAGTCAAACTCCTGTGGACCCGATGGCATTCCTGGGTATTTCTTTCGGATGTTTGCCGACATTCTCTCCATCCCCCTCACCCTTATCTTCAATTTGTGTTTGAAGAATGCAATTTTCCCTAAACCCTGGAATCCCACATCGTTCCTATGCCCAAGAAGGACAGCCAGGATCATCGCCCTATTTCTATATTACCATTTCCCAGTAAAATCCTGGAGAAACTGATTAAGAAACTTGTCCTCCTTCCATCCCTTAATCACGAGCTTGACTCCCGTCAATTCGGGTTCATTTCCAACGGCTTCGGTGGCTGTACAAACGCGCTTCTATCAATCCGTCTAACTATGCTTGAACATATGAGCCTCAAGTCGTCGAACATGGTCAACCTGCTTGCTGTTGACTTCCAGAAAGCCTTCGACACGATTAGCCATCAGGCTCTGCTAGAGACTCTTCTTCATAAATTTGACTGTAGTCCTTTTGTCATTCGCTTTGTTCGTAACTTTCTTTCAAACCGCATGCAGAGAGTTTCTACTAACGACATTCTGACTCCCTGGAAAGACGTGACCAGCGGCGTTCCTCAGGGATCCATCCTAGGCCCCTTGCTTTTCATCCTCATGATTGATGACCTTCCCCAACTCCCCGACACTCGTTTAGTTGCATACGCTGACGATATTACTTTACTTCATCTATGCGATCCTGACTCTGTTAATAGCTTTCAGTCTGTGGTTGATTCCTTTGTTTCCTGGTCAGAAGCCAAGAAGCTGTCTATTAATGTAAAGAAAACTAAATGCTTAACTGCTTGCCGTCTTTCTCACAGTCCCACACCTGTCCCCGTTTTCATCCATGGTTGTGCTGTTGAACGTGTGAATGTTTTGAAGATTTTGGGAGTGTTTTTCGAAAATGATCTTTCTTGGAATTATCAATTTCCCTTTTTATTTAGAAAATGCTGCCGTGGACTTTCTCTTGTAAAAAGGATAAGGAGTAACTGTAGCGACCCGCAAACCATCTGGCAGGCCTATATGGCCTTTGTTTTCAGTCACTTTGCTTACTGCTGGCCATTGTTGTGCGACATGAAAGTTGCTAATTTACGTAGGTTAGAGAGGCTAGATCGTGTTGCCCTTCGATGGGCTGGTGTCTCGGACAAGCAACCTCTCGGCTGTATGCTTGAGAATATTTGTAGACGCCTCATTGTAAAAATTTCCAAATGTAAATATACTCATCCTCTCTCCCAATTTTTTATTGTACGCAACAATGTTTCGTGTGACATGCGACACCAACGTGTTCTTCTGCCTCAGAGGAGGAATCGAGCTTTCTACCGGAATTCTTTTGTTAAATTTTCTCATTTTTCTTGATGCCTGATGTACATGTTTCCGTTCCCTCCCTGTCATATACCGCTTTCGTATTGACCAATAAAGATTTTCTATTTCTATTTCTATGATAATGCGGTTCACAAAATTTCCTTGATAATTAGCTCAATTCATGTTTAATGTGTTCATGAATGTATCTCTCTGAAATTGCACCTATTCGATCTGACTTTCATTCTCTTTGTTTTGCAGTCATCCAAAGACAACAGCCAATCAACAATTTTTGTGATTCATGAACAGTACAAAAGCTCAGATGACAAATTTTCTCGGAAGCATAAGCTTTCAATTGGCCATCGGTTCATCAATCAACTCTTCTACTATCGACGACCGATTGGTTCCATAGCTGCAATACTGATCATTGTCTCAACTGCTGATCTTTCTTTATCAGGAGACTTGAAATTACCACCAGATATTTATTTCTGGATAAAAATAGCAGTCCTAATGGTGGGATGCATCATCATCACTGCAATGCTGGCATTACACTTTTACTTGAGAAAAAGAATGCTTGAGAGTTGGGAGCTCAAACTTCGTCCGAACAAAATTCATCCAGGGTTCCACGGAACGTGACAGGCATATATACATGTACGTCAACGAGACTCTCCTTAGTCCGGAGGGTAGTAAGAAGTTATGCAGGGAATGCAGTCCTACTTAACCTTTCCCAGGTACATACACCTCTTGACTATGTCTGCTGCACGTCTGCCGCGTCAGATCGTCTGCCTTTCATGAACAGCTTCGATTGAACTTTACATGTACATGCATTTCTATTGGAGAATTGTGACATAACCTATAGTGGCTATAAGTGCGATATTGTTGAGCTATTGACTACAGATTAAAGTGTAAGTGGTATTTTTCTCAATATGATTACCACAGAAAATATCTACAAGTCATGTTCTCTCATATGAGTGGTCGTTAATATAAAAGAAACAGGATTTGACTCGAAAGAAGCTTTGAAATTTCAACAAATAGGCCAATGTGTCACTTTCTCTGTGGATTAGATATCAGAACACTTGCACTACGTTCACTTGTGTTAAACGTTCTCTCATATGAAAAGCATGACTTGTAGATGCTTTGCATATTGAAGAAATACCAAGTTTGCAATGATCGTATCTCTTGTTAATCAATATGATTGTGAACATAGCCAAGAATGTTACATCGGAGAGACTCTCAGACATCCATACACACGCATAAAAGAACCACTAAAAGGGAGACCACCATCAGAAATATCATTACATAGACACATACCAACAGAACAAAACTTCAAAATATTATTACAAACACGCCATACAAAACTTGCAGAGACACTTCTAATCAAATCTGGCACAAAAATACGAATGAACAATATAAAGTCAGAACCGATGTTTTTATTGTAAATATTGTCATTTTGTTCGTCTGTGTCATTATTTCATCATCATCTGTTCATGTGATTTCATCCATGTAAAAAAATGCGCATTCATTGTTCTTTGTTGTTGTCACTGATGATGGCATGTGTCTGACGTGCTGAAACCGGTATGCTGAAATACAATGATGAGATCGTATCTTATTAATCGTGTTCATAACCAACATGTCACGGTTTCTCCTGTGGAAATTCAATGATTTTCCAATCCAAGCAATTGATAAGAGACAAGTGAGTTGATTCGGCAGACGTATAGTGCGTAGTAGTCAAGAGGTGTTCTGTAGATGAAAGTTTCAGTACGCACTCGTCCATGCAGAACTCAGTACTAGCTGATGGACATAGTCCATCAGCCGCAGCGAGTTTCTGCAGGGAGCGAGCCCAAAAATAAAACTTCCATAGAATGATGCACACCTTATGCCTACTACGAATCTGCACGTCTGCCGAGTATAGCTCTTCTGCTTGTCAGACAGGATCAAAGAAAAACACATATTAATCCAATGGCACGCAGATTGCTGTTTTTGGTTAAAATGATATTTTATTTAGTTTTCGCTTATTAAGTGTAAAGAAACTAAGTCTAGGGCCATGATTTTCGGCATGATATATCTTCCGGTAATTTTTATCACGTGTAGGTGCTGTTATCATGTTTCTGATCGACACTGTATCGAGAATGTGGTTAAATGTGAATTAAATTGCTCAAAATTATCGTGTTTGCCGACGTAAGGAGGCTTGCCTAATTTGAATGTGTTTAGCTTTATGAACATAATAGGTAATAACCTGAAGACACTCCATGAAAGAAATTGTGACTCTGGGCTTAGTACGTTTTGTTTAATCAGAGAAAACATTGAACATCTCATTTTAGCCAAAAAATACAATCTGCGTCCTATTGGATGTGTTTTTCTTTGATCGTGTCTGACAAGAAAAAGGAACCGGGTAGAACTAGGCAGACGTGTAGATTCGTAATAGGCATAGGGTGCACAGCATTATGTGGAAATCTCATTTTCGGCCACGTTCCCCGCAGAAACTCGATCTGGACTCAGGACTACTATTCATGTGAACACGAAATTTTCAGGTTCGACTCGATAAATGTCTGATGGTTTGGGTAATATATTCTAAATTTCAAAACAAGCTTGAAAAGTAAAGAGTACATAATTTGAGATAATGCTCTCACAATAATACAGAATGATGTCTTGCATTTTGTGCTTGTTTTAGTCTGATCAATGCTAAAATAATACATGCAATGTGTAATCAGGTATGTTATTGTAAAAATATTTTGATAAAATCTCAAATTACGTGCTTGTTCTATATTTCAATCTAGTTTTGAAACTCAGATGAGCAGTTTCAGAATTACAGAAGCTTTGAAGATTTCTTTGAACTCCGAATGAAAAGTTCATGTAGAGTGAATCTCTTCTGGATTTTCCCCCATTTTAAGGGGTCACTTCAATGTGATAGAAAGAAAATGTCTCTGATTACAATGTCTTTTTGTGAATGTTCCCGATTAAGCCATCTTGTTCGAGCATGTCATAAACGTTTGCTATCTTTTACATTTCGCTCAATAGAGAAATTTACTATTCACCTCTGAAGACAATAAAAACATTGCATTTATCAGTAATTTGATTATTCATAGGATCAAAATTGTTAATAACATTGACTTGTTGTAGGTCGATGTCTAACTGAGTAACTGAATTACCATTTAGTCCGGCAGCCAGAACGAGTTTCTGCAGCGAACGATGCCGACAGTGAGACTTGAAAATGATGTACACCCTATGCCTACTACGAATCGGCACGTCTGCCGAGTTCTAGTGAGTTCCTCTTCTTGTCAGACAGGATCAAAGAAATACACATGTAAATCCAATAGGACGTAGATTGCAGTTTTTGGCTAAAATGAAATTTTCTATGTTTTCTATGATTAAACAAAAAGTACTAAGCCCAGAGTCATAATTTTTGGCATGGAATGTCTTCAGGTCATTTCCTTCCATGTTCATGCACCCCTGTCTATATAGCTAAACACATTTATATTTGGCGAGCCTCTTAATGTTGGCAAACACAAACATATTGAGCAACTTTATCCACATTCAACCACATTCTCACACACATTGCCGATTAGATACATGATAAAAGCACATACACATCATAGGAAATAATCTGAAGACATTCCATGCCAAAAATTATGACTTTGGGCGCAGTGCTTTCCAGTTGAAGCGCGAAAACATAGAAAACTTCATTTCAACCAGAAACTGCAATCTGCGTCCCATTGGATTTACATGTGTTTTTCTTTGATCTTGTCTGACAAGAAGAGGAACTCACTAAAACTCGGCAGACGTGCCGATTCGTAGTAGGCATAGGGTGTACATCATTCTGTGAAAGTCTCATTTCGGCCTCGTTCCCTGCAGAAACTCGCTCTGGCTGCCGGACTAATTAGACAAGCAGCGGATTTCCATTTTAGTCATAGAAACAGGTAAGAATGAAGTCTCTAGAATTGAAGTTTAGATTGATGCAATACAAAAGAGTCGCACAAAAACAAGAATCACGCACGCTTTCACTTAGAAACACTTGTCAACGACTGCATCATTGAGAATCAGTCAGATGTGTAATACTAGAGTAGTAATCCCATTCCAAATTCAAGGACAGTGCGGTGCAGTGATGAGTCATCATGCTGACTCAGCCCCCCCCCCTCTGGAAGGAAGTGTGAGGGAGTTCGTCAAGGATGTGCTGGGAGAAATGGGTCCGTGAGGAGGAAACGGGTCCCTCCCCCCCCCCTGGCGGGAAAGAAGGAAGGAAGGAGGAGTGATGAGGCAAGGGGTGGGAAGGAAGGTGATGTGTGAGGAATAGAGTTGGAAAAGGCAGGTGTTGGAGGTTTTGAGATGAGAGAAGTCGTTTTTCGACAGGAAGGAGGCCTCGGATGGGAAAATGGAGTGCAAATTCGGACGTTTTGACCAAAGTTGGATCTAGGAACTTCTTTCCAACTCAATCAGAGAGAAAAAGTTATGAAGACCTCCCCCCCCCTCCTACCAAACTTCCAACTTTGGTTGTAGACATCGTAGAAAGTCGTGCCATAGCTCATTTGAAAGCTGGGAGTGAGAAAAAGGCAGTGAAAAGCTCAGTTTGGACTCATTTTCTTGGGTTTAGGGAGGAAAATGGCAGGAAACCGTCAGAGTTGGAAAAGGCAGGTGTTGGAGGTTTTGGGATGAGAAAAGTCGTTTTTCGACAGGAAGGAGGCCTCGGATGGGAAAATGGAGTGCAAATTTGGACGTTTTGACCAAAGTTGGAACTAGAAACTTCTTCCCAACTCAATCAGAGAGAAAAAGTTATGAAGACCTCCCCCCCCTCCTACCAAACTTCCAACTTTGGTTGTAGACATCGTAGAAAGTCGTGCCATAGCTCATTTGAAAGCTGGGAGTGAGAAAAAGGCAGTGAAAAGCTCAGTTTGGACTCATTTTCTTGGGTTTAGGGAGGAAAATGGCAGGAAACCGTCAGAGTTGGAAAAGGCAGGTGTTGGAGGTTTTGGGATGAGAAAAGTCGTTTTTCGACAGGAAGGAGGCCTCGGATGGGAAAATGGAGTGCAAATTTGGACGTTTTGACCAAAGTTGGAACTAGAAACTTCTTCCCAACTCAATCAGAGAGAAAAAGTTATGAAGACCTCCCCCCCCTCCTACCAAACTTCCAACTTTGGTTGTAGACATCGTAGAAAGTCGTGCCATAGCTCATTTGAAAGCTGGGAGTGAGAAAAAGGCAGTGAAAAGCTCAGTTTGGACTCATTTTCTTGGGTTTAGGGAGGAAAATGGCAGGAAACCGTCAGAGTGTGGAAAGGGTGGATGTTGGTGGTTTTGGGATGAGAAAAGTCGTTTTTAGGGCAGAAGGAGTGCTCGGATGAGAAAACGGAGGGCAGATTTTGAATCAGCGTGAAATTCTGCATCGGTATGGTGAATTTGAACGCAATCGGAGAGAAAAAATTTTCGCTGACGTCCCCCCTCGGGAGAGCTAGCTTCGATCTCAGCTTCCAGTGGACGGATTTTGTCGTGCCATAGCTCGTTTGAAAGCTAAGAGTGAGACAAATTCACTGAAAGAAACGGCTTGTTCTTATCTGTCTTCGTTTAGATGTGAGACGCCATTTAAGATTTTGGGACATTGGCGAAAAAGCAACTAAGTTAGAATGTTTATGAAAATCGCTCTAGCGGGTGAAGCAAGCCTCGGACGGGAAATCAGAGACCAGATTTGGCATCAGCGTGTCATGTTACACCTGAATGTCATTCATGCTATGTCTCCGAAGTGAAAGGAAGAAAGATGACAGAAGCAGTAAAGTTTACAAATGAATTTTGTTCACTACGTTTTCATCGACAAAGTCTTCGTGGTGTGATTAGAGACGACATCATCTCCTTTCATCATGAAAAGGCAGACTTAGAATTTGCTATCGCTAAAGGTTACTTCGTTTTCCAACAGCTCATGGACAGTTTGATGAATAAAGATGTGAAAGGACGATTAGTTGCAGAGATTGAATTTGAGAAAGTGACTGATGAACATGCAGGTGAACGTGTAGTGTTTCATTTTGCATCCTATTCTGCAGAGACGATACATGATCCCAAAGATTTCTATCAGCGACACATGGCAAAAATTGCATCTCGACTGCATTCATTTCATGAGCATGGATCCAACTTGCTCTTATGACGCATAAAACACATTCATATTCAACTCAATGTGCTAAACTAGATTCGACTACAAGATTTGGGAAAAGCATTCATGAGTCAGACGTCCGCGTGCCTCCTTTTCCCTGTCGCAACGAAGTCAGGGGAGAAACGGAGGTCTCTGATTGGCTCACATAGTATCAAATGTGGATTCGCAGGAGACTATAAAAGCAGACGTCTCCCCATTTTCTCTTCATTTCATTCTCTTGACTTGGAAAGCGTGTGTGACTCGCTGAAGCCATTCTCCCTTCTCAACTTTGTCTGATCAATCCTGTTTGCAAATTACAAGTGAGTGTCATGACGGTCTGGCCTAAACCTTACCAGCATTTTAGAAGAGAGACGCAGGAGAGTGTGTGGTCGATGATTGTACAAGCTTATTTTGTTGAACCATCACCGCCACCGCCTCCACCACCTAGACGCTTTACCTTTAAGTCTTTTAGGGAATTGAAACTCAATTCGGGTCCTAAGCCCAAGACATTTAATTTACTGGACGATGACGAAGACTTAGACTTTGGTGATAATCTTTAAATCCTGTGAACGCTCCAAAAGGTCCTCTTAAGGGCCACCTCATATGTCACTGCTAAGCTAACAATTTTCTTTTCTCTGATGATCATGAATGTACTTAGTGGTATTCTTTCGTTACAGACTGCCATGGCCATGAATCCTACTCCAACTGCTGCATCAATGAATCTTCATCATCTCGAGCTGTGGAATCCGAAAATTGAAAAGGTAATTCACGGCTATCCTACCTACAAACAACAAGTGCGCTACAACGGTGTTCGACTCTATCTTCAAACGCCGGCAGTATACTTACCAAAAGTGGATACGCAAGTAAATCGTTGCGGTCAAAACCTGAGTATCCCTATTGATAATTGGTTGCGACAGCAGCTTGACATTTTAGAAGACTTTGTGAGGCAAAAGGCTCTTATTCCTACTGAACTATTACAGTTGTGGCCAGAAAAGAAAACTTCTTATTATAAACCATTGTATCGCGGCACTCGCTGCTATATTTTACAAAGCAAGTATTGTAAAGTCACTTCAGGCGTGACAATTGAACAATCAGTTGAAACAGAATTGTCATTGCTAGGTGCAGGCTTTTATTCCTTTCATATTGAGGTGCCTGCTGTTTATGTGGGACCTCATCAATCTGACGGTAATTTGATTTCTCTCAGTTTGCGCATTGCTCAAATTCATCATCAACCTGAGTTAACAGGACTTGATCACATTGAGAAAGTCATTGATTCTTGTGTCAAAGAGTGTCAAGAACCTGTCACTAAACCTAAGCGTCGTCGCACATCAAAGAAAGATGGTGCTACCAAAGAGAAATCTTAAGTATTGTAATCAGTTAGTATGTAGTGAATGTGGAAAACGCGGTCTTGCGCGTTATGTTCAAATAAAACATTGTCATCATGTTGTATGTATCTTTTGTTATGTAAAGGACAGACATCCTTGTAAAGTTCCTGCTCAATGTATTATTTTGTAATGAAGTCTTTTTGATATTGTAGGTTGTCATCTTCATAGACAGTGAGGGAACACCCATGCAGGAATTGAGTGCTATTGCAATGAGAGAAAGTGATCAAACTGTTGTTAGTGTATATCATAGATTTGCCTACTGTCCTCCACACAAAGACGAATGGTCACGGCGTCATGTGCATGGACTTGATCCTTCTATTTTGATTCATATTGGATTTGTGAATGAAACGTATTTGATAAGTGATTTCAAACGATGGCTGTCAGGTTTTCATATTGTTAAAATATTAGGAAATGATTCTGAACGAGAAGCAACAACACTTCAGTTGCACATTGATAATTTATATTTACCATGTTGGGTAGATCGTGTAAGACAAGACTATCACATGCATTGTGATCAAAAGAAGTTTAGAGATGAAATGATTTTTGACATGGCAATATGTTTCGGTGAGAGACATCACCTTTACAGACCACCATCTCATTGTAATAATAGAAATAAAGCTACCTACATTGCAAAACTCTCTTCACGCTGGCATTGTAGTCTCTATGACGTTTATGAACTGTATCTATATTATTGTCAACATCATGGGCATATGTAAAACATGTTTTTACTCCTTGTGAATGAATGATGATCATTTTATGAAGTGTATTCTGTACTTGTAAATTTTGTCTGGTGTTGAATAAACTTACAGTGGAACATGATTGTTATTTCTGTTTTATTCATAGTGGAAGTCATTGAAGCAATGTGAAATCTATAGTTACATCGTTTATGATGGCGCATCGTACCTTAAGTAACCACATGTGTCATTTGACACTTGATCAACAAGGATTCGATGGATTTTTACAAGATTGGAAACTTACATTTAAAATGAAGATAAATGATATGAAAGTAGTGGTCACTGAAAGCCTTCCTCTCTTCAAAAGATTGATGGAGAGTTTACAACCTCAAGATGTAAAGGGTAGACTCGTTGCTTATACAGAGTTGAAAGATTTACAAAAACCACTTCGTTTTGGATGTTATTGCACAGAATGGATTACTCTTAGTGATCAATTTGATGGTCGTCATATGGAGAAAATTATGGAGAGACTAGCAGAGACGTTGGAAGGAAATGCGTACGTTGTTAAACATATCATGATTCAACTGAGTGTGTTTACATCCACGACTTTGTTTGATGCGCGACACATTTTGTAGATGCAATAAAGATTTCTTTTCACTGAGTATTTTGTAATGGTGTATAGAGCAACATGAGTCATTGCGCTTTGTGTATTACTATCGGGCTCTTTGTTAGATAAATGAATGCGTCCTTGTTCGAGAAAAGGGGCGTGTCACAACATGAGTCATTGCGCTTTGTGCATTACTATCGGGCTCTTTGTTAGATAAATGAATGCGTCTTTGTTCGCTAAAAGGGCGTGTCACTCAAGTCTTTGTGAGGACTAGAACTACTTTGTAAGAGGGAAGGTTTCCACCCACGCAGTCAAAAGTTCACGTGCGATAACTCTTTGTCACATAACAAAGACAGGGAAAACGAGAAAAGGGAAACGCATGTGATTGGAGCTAGGTCTGCTTATAAAACGGACGACTGAGCGCATGGCAATCATTTCCGTCCTTGCGCTAACCATGCAGTTGCTCTCGCACTGGGTAGACTGAACTCCCTTACTTTACCATCGGATAAAAATGCTTTCAATCAAAAGATAACTCATCATGGAGAAGCCGTAACCATAAAAACTCCAAGTCAACGGATAGATGATCTAAAGATTATATCAACAAAGCATGGAGTGGCCGTGTGTGTGCCGTTAGACTATTGGACACGGTTACAATTCAATACTCTTGAAACATTCCTGAAAGAAAATCTCACCATTCCCAAAGAAATTGTTCGACACAATGGGAAGCGACCACAAGTTCCCATCATGGAAAGACGATACATGTATGTGCATATGGATAGACACTGTCTCATCATCCATGAAAAGGAGGGCAACGAATTCGACTTACTCAATTGCAAACCACTCCCCATTTTGGGAAAAGGATTCTACTCCTTCGAAATTAAAATTCAAACCATCTACATGGGTCCGCGCAGGGACGGAAGGTTGTTTACGTTGAATCCCTATCTTGTCTCCATCACCTTTAAAAATGATGTCCATGTTGATGATGATGATCAACTACAGTAACACTCTCCACACACACTGAGAACGCACCATCGGTCTTTATGAGACCACGGCCTAACGGCCACCGTATCAAGAAAGAAAATGTACACTCACCATGCCACACATGAACATGACTCTCTTCTTCTTTCTTAGGCATACCCTTCTTCACTCAAGTTTTAGTCATGTGGAAATTATCAGCATGGCTCCATGTATCATGGAAAAGTCAGTGTGTTACATTTCATGATACGAAACGTCAACTTCAGATAACTCTAGATCGCTTTCATCTACGAAGGTTACATCGCGCTATCCTATCCCACTCTTGCCGTGTCATTAACGTAGGAGACGGCATTGTATTTATTCGCATTCAAGAGATGATTCTACATAATGATCACTGCTACATTGTAATTCCAAAACCCTCATGGGAAAAGTATAAAAGGGAAGTTCACTCCACCCTCATGTCATTTGTGAGTCATGCTCCCCATCCGCATCATCAACGCCATGCACGAAATGAATCTCAGAAGAGACATCGATTTAGAACAGTTGCATATCCATCTTCCCTATTCAGTCTATCATCGCGGTCGTCCACAAATGTTGGTCATTCGCATGAGCAACGGTCGAAATCTTCAAACCTTTCGCTGCGGCAAAATCCAAGTCCTAGGAAACCTTTCTCATTTCGTGATGCAGTCCATGTGTTACGAAGTCATCAAGAAAATGCGAACACTCATGCCTCATCTCCGCCTGAGTCCCCTGACATTGAAGAATATAGTAGTGTCTGTTCAATTGAAGATGTTAGTGAATCTAGCAAACATTAAAACTAGTAATCATTGTATATTTTATGAAACTGAACTCTTTCCTGCTGCTCTGATTCGGAAGTGGCATCCTGTACATATTGGAGTGTTTCACAACGGACATTGTATCATGACCGGTTTACGTGATATCAGTAAAGTAGCTGACATTGTTAAATCTTTAATGCGTTATCTGTTTGAGTCACAGTTAATAGAATCGTGTTAATCACATGATGCGTTTTGAATGAGTCACCACAATGAGCTATCGTCTACATACGTGTCGGTGAAAAGGTCATCAACAAGGTTCTTCGCTTTATGATGAGTCAGCGCTATTTATAGACATGAAATGATGTCCACACACTTGTCGGTGAAAAGGTCGCGCTGTCTGACGTGAGGTGCCATCGCTTTGTCTGATAAATAACGCCCACACACGTGTCGGTGAAAAGGTTGAACAAGACTGATTAGATTCGTATGACTGGAACTTTACTCCTTCATGAGTCAGAGCTATTTATAGACATGAGTCAGCAAAGTGGTTGATGTTTCCTAAGCCGAAGAAATTGCCATGATGTTACATGCGTTGATGAGGATGTTAACTTACAAACTCTAACATGGTTTTGACTTCATTTTATATTTCACCTATCTTACAAACTGTACAAACAGTGAAATGATTTTAACATTAATTCAAACTTTACAATCATCAACTTTGTTTCTAACTTTGCAAACTCTAATATGGTTATGACTTCATTTTATATTTCACCTATCTTACAAACTGTACAAACAGTGAAATGATTTTAACATTAATTCAAACTTTACAATCATCAACTTTATTTCTAACTTTACAAACGTCAACTTTATTTCTAACTTTACAATCATCAACTTTATTTCTAACTTTACAAACGTCAACTTTATTTCTAACTTTACAAACGTCAACTTTATTTCTAACTTTACAAACGTCAACTTTATTTCTAACTTTGCAAACTCTAACATGGTTATGACTTCATTTTATATTTCACCTATCTTACAAACTGTACAAACAGTAAAATGATTTTGACATTAATTCAAACTTTACAATCATCAACTTTATTTCTAACTTTTCAAACGTCAACTTTATTTCTAACTTTGCAAACCGTGAAGTGATTCTAACGTCATTTATATTTCACCTATCTTACAAACAGCGACATGGTTATAATTTATTTTATACTTTACAAACGTCAACTTTATTTCTAACTTTACAATCATCAACTTTATTTCTAACTTTACAAACGTCAACTTTATTTCTAACTTTACAAACTCTAACATCGTTATGACTTCATTTACATTTCACCTGTCTTACAAACAGTGATATGGTTATAACTTAATTTCTAACTTTACAATCATCAACTTTATTTCTAACCCTACCCTTCTTACAAAATGATTAAAAATTTTACTTCTATCTATTGAGTGAGAATCCCATCTTTATGTCAAAAGGAAAACCACACAGTATGTACATGATATGTTATTCATCATCACAACCGATTTTCATCACAGCCACATGCAGTTAATACTGATGGTAGCAGAAAACAAAGTTTTTATAACTCACATCACCGGAGAAAACAAAGTCACTGATATGCAGGGAGAAAACAAAGTCACTCATGTGCAGGGAGAAAACAACGTCAGGAAAACCAGTTGATATGTAAGTCATGATATGAAGTGATCAGGAGTTGGACACATGTTACAAGGCACTCACTCACAACGCCCCATAGAAAACGCCATGGAGTAAAAAGCAAAACATCAACCACAACAGAGAGGAAGCATTCATCATCAGACATCGCCGGACGGAGGAGGAGAAAGTTTCTGTCTCTTGGGTGGAGGTAGATGAGTGTCTGGATGGCCGTACGGTAATGAGTGGTTAGGACTCATCCAGCATCGCTTGTCTTCCCAAGCTGAGAGACCTCGTTTCCTAAACGTCGTTGTTCTGACTTGATGCGACTGAGATTTTAAAATAGTCATTTCTACTTTTTCGATTTTAAGTGAATCTAAGGCATCTTGATAGTCCCTATGTGTCATTTTTCTAACGATTGACTTGGAGATGCTTTTCGCCCGTTTTATAGAAAGCTCTGAGGATTTTAGCTTCATGGAGTACATCTTGGGGCGAAGCAAGATCATCTCCTCTATCTGTTTGCCGGCACACTCATCCTTGAAGCAGCCAAGCTTCGCTTTATTTGAGGTAGAGTAAAGCGGATGGTCAGTGGGTTAGTTGGAACTATCAAACTTGGGTGCTAAATATTTTAAAATATCTTCCTGCTTGACTTGGCTCGTGGTTGTCAAAACTAGGAAGAAGCTGTCTGTATCACCTCCTACTAATTCCACACGTTGGAGAAGTGGACATGTCTTAAAAGTGTGGTAAAATAACTTGTACACTTCTTACTTGGAGTGATCCAAGACAGCTTGACCGACATAAATGGGCTTACAAAGTTCTACTTTAGATCTTGACATTTTAAAACCAGTGATGTCTTCGGAAATGACATAATGGTGGCAAAACAACGGCGAGCGACATAACTTGATACTCGTTTCCGGATCAGTCACGATGCGATAGTCCATGCGCTTTCTTACATCCTCCATGGTTTTACCGAAGAGGGCATTATTCTTAAATTTAAAGAAGTCCTTTTCGAAAGGATTCTTGGATTCAGCCCGTTTCTTGCTATAAAATTCTATATACGGTTTTAGAAAGGGCTTCTGCTTCAACTGGATAGCGCGATGGACTTTATCAAGTTGCATCCCCATACCTAGATAGAATTTGAGGATGGAATAGTGCACGATGTAATGCTGCTTGTTCAATTGGGTGAGCAACAACTTCCTAGTGGCTTTATATTTTAAGTCATTTTCCGCCTCATACTGCTTATTGTGTTCTTCCATAAAGGGAGAGAACATATCTGGACTGACTATGCCAGATTCGGGTGCGAGAGGAAAATCAGCGGTCCTACTCTTAATGCAGTCTGGATAGATGAAGTCGACTTCAAATAAATAACCTATGTCGGCATCATCTCCCAGTGCCATGATGTGTGCTGGATTGGAGAAGTGTTCAATGTCATGGGGCTCTACCCATTGGAAGTCAGACTGTGGCAAAGGCTTGGAGAGTGCACTCCCATACAAATTATTTTGGTCTTTGTACATTAAATGCGTGGTCGATCCTATGTCTTGGGTACTGTTGACAACATGTTTGTTAGCAAATGTCAAGCCACCCCTAATACCACGTTCAAATAACTTATACATTTCTGCATCTTGCAGTAAATGAATGCTCTCTTTCGTCATCTTGAAGGCTGACTGATAGGACAGACCCGGCAGACTAACAAAATGGACGGCGTCTAAGGCGTCCTGTTCTAATGTGACTTTCCTAAAAGTCTCAAACACGTCAGCCAACAGATAGACGTCTAATTTTAAGTAGGCAAGCATGTAGTCACCAAAAGTGCGACTTCCAAATTCTAACCATGCTTGCTCTGCATGCCTATAATCATCCAGCGAACAGTCCTCACCCGTCAAATCATTTTAAACTTATCAATGGACGGAAGGGATGCCTCCTTCAATGTATCCATTGAACTAAAATAACTATAAGGAAACACCCCATTCCGTTGTATCAGACTGTCACTTATGTTGGGATAGTCTTTCCTTAAATGTTGAGTGAGGGGAAGTGTTTCTAAATTATTAGCCAACGCGGCTAAGGAAGAAGACATAGACTGGAAACTGTCTAGAAATTTTATGTCATAGAAGACAGGCTTCCCCTCCTTCGTCTTATCGACTTGGACTTTAGCAGTGATGCATATAAATTTTTCCTTACTTTGTGCAATCACTTTGGATGACCAGGATTTCATTTTACCGAATCCATGGCGAATGATGATGTGAGCATCATAACATTTAAAGTTATGAAAGATGACGGGGAGCGTTCGCCGTTTGAGCCTAAGTTTCATATTGCATTTACTGCATAAGGCAGACCTAAATTTACCACTGAGATGGCAATGGTCCCTCACTTTCTTATGTTGCTGATCATCAAAGGATGAACAGCAGCGGGGACATTCCGTGGTCTTATCAAATTTGATTTTATCGGCTTCTGTGAAGCACATGGGTTTCCTAGTTAGCTCCGTTTCATAGCGTTGATGAAAACGGGCTTTCCTATCTAAAAAGTTGAGGAAGTTTTCAACGCACTCCTCGACTTGCTACACATGCATTTTATTTTGGTTCCTATAATATGGATGCCAAACTTCATAGCAGGCAATGGCTGCTGGCTCATGACTTAGGTCTTCTTGTTCAATATAACATTCAATGTCCGCATAGATGGTACATATGGGACTGAGCTCATTGGCTTTTTCCTCATACCTATACAATTTATCTTTGGGCATGACTTCCATGTGAAGTTTACCCCGAGAGCACCACTCGTAATGCTCTTCAAAAAATGCTTTTGATGTGAAACGCCGTGTGCAGCGATCACAGTAATAAACATTATCCCTATAGGTTGCTTGATGATGGTATAACTTTGAAATTTTAGGAATGCCACAATAATGCCATTCAGGGTGGCTGTCGCTATAGACTAGGAGGAGATTGACAACCCGGTCAAAGTTACTTTGGCGATTATTATACCTAACGCCCTTCAGACCTTTTTCCTAGAGATGGACGACAATCTTAATGTTATTCAATTTTTCAAATTGGGCGATGCCTTTAAAGTCTAATGTGTTGACATCCAACCCGTCAAACTTAAGCTCATCCTCCCATTCACGATACTTGGTGATTCGTTTACGATTTATACCTATGTCATTATAGTGAAGAATGGAGAGGACGGCATACTTGAAACACTGGGACTGACATTCTACATTGATGACAGCCTTTTTGTCAGCCAGTGCTTTGGGGAGGGTGAAACAACCACTCCCTTGTAAATTTTCTAAAAGATTGATTTTGATGTCTACCTTCTCTATCCCATCAAAGACCAGACCGCTGTCTCTTTCATTAAATTTATTTAAGTTGCTGACGAGATAGGTCGCATGTCTCTCTACCCACTCGTTTACATCACCTATGAGATCAGCAGCACAGGAGGCTATCCTAATGGTCACAGTGGACTCTACTTCTCCCGTGCTACTGTCTACCTTATTGAAACGAGCAGTGAGATAGAACATGCCCTGAAGTAAAAATCTATCTAAAGTCGCCAACATTTGATGAATTAAGCCTATGTTATTCATCAAGAAAGGATGAATGTCCTGCACAGCTTCAGAGCTTTCTAACTCATAATCGCGAACGAGCCTCTCAAGGGAAAACTTGCTCAGCCTTAGAGTGACGTTGTTGTCAGTGTAAAGCTCAGTGGAATGAGTGTGACAGAGTGTGTGCGAAGAAAGAACAAACTCTGTAGGAAAGGTCTTCTGACACGAAGAACAGGAAAAGCCGACGTGCGGTGAAGGATGCTTCCTACCTGTTGTTGTTGGTGGTTGCCTCACACTGCCACAGGAACCGCCTTCGATGTGGACTCGCAAGTTGGTGTTGTTGTAAAACGTGCGTCCACAACCTTCACACTTAGGCCGTTGAGGGATCGGTCGGCGTGTCTTCTCCAGTTCTCTCTTCGCTTTTGGGCAGCGAGAATGCCGGTGTCGCCGAAGGCAGAATGGCCTCGCGAAGACCTGCCCGCAGTCCGTACAGCTGAGCTGTCGAGCCGTAGGTCCTTCTCTCTCCCTCACACCTTCCTCCTCGATTGCAATCTCCCTCTCCTCTCCGACGATCTCCAACTCCATTTCTTGCTCCTCCAACAATCTCTCCACCGACTTGACGGAGAGGAGAGGGAGGTCGGCCGCTGCAGGTGGTGGTGGCGATGCTGGGATAACGATGGGACGGGAGGGAACGTCACCGTCCAGGAGGTAGGCCGCCAAATCTGTTGAGAAAAAGAGAAAAGAGATTAGTAACATGATCAACATTTCAAGTTTGAAGTCTCAACCCCCTATTTCCCAATCACGATTACTTACCATCTAAAGACTGTAATTCCGGCAGCAGGGATGAGCGCGGAGGAGGCAGGAGTGGGACACGAGCCGAGGGTGGAAGGGTCCTGGGCTTTGGTGTTGGAGGGACGTGATGGCGAGGAGCAGGTACCGGAGCCGGGACGGGCGCAGGGACGGACACAGGTAACGGAGCTGGTGGCGGTGGAGGTGGGGCGATAACGATGCCCGAGAAAGGGGTCGCAGCTTGGGCGGAGGTAGGTGAGCGGGAAGGTAGGGCCGGAAATTCCTCGCGGTATTTCCGCCTCGCGGCTTCCTCCCACTTCTTCTTCTTCGCCATATCTGTAGAGAGGAAAGAGAGATTAGATTAGAGGTTGCGGAGATAATAATGATAGAGAGTAAGCTATGCGGATACAGAAGTGCTAAAACATGACATTCCAAGTCTCATAGGTGAGGATACTTACACTTTCCGACCCGCTCGTAAGCTTGCCCGATTGCTCCTTGGGGCACGGGTTCCCCATTACAAATGCATTCATGTACTGAAAAAGAATGACAGCAAAGATGAGCAGAGGTAAAATTTGGATTCGGTTTAGACATGAACAACATAAGGGAAGGGCTCTTGATTTTAATGAGGATGTCTACCCTAATGATGTTAGTAATAGAGTCAACCTTGTTACAAATACTTACATTGCTCGATGGTGGCTTTCTCCATCTCAGCAGCAATGCGGTAGTTCTCAATTTTTGCAAACTCCATGGTAGATAGTCGATTGTAGATGATCAATGGTAGATAAGTAAGACTTCAATCACTGAAAATGAAAGATGAGAATCGTTTAATTTGCCTAGTCAACGTTTGGGAACATTCATTGAAGTGACATCTAATGAATTACATTTCACTCTACTCCATATCATAAAGACTAACCTTTGTCGAATGGCTAAAGTACTCTGACCTGGCGAGAGAAAGCATCACGTTGAGTATGAAGTCGAACGCCCAACATGAGCAACGGCTCAGAGATTTCGGTCTAACAAACGACGAACAACCCGTGCAACGCAATCCCTCTACGGCAGTACCCGCCGTCCCGAAGGAACGCTCGAGCAAAGGAGGTATTACAGCGATGATATGTTTTATGAGCAGAAGATGTGATAGCAAGAGACTATTCAACTTGATAGCAAGTCAAAACAACCTGATAGCAGGAGCTCACCGACACTCACCTTGTGAAAGATAAATGTGAAGAGCAGAGCTAGTGCACTGCCTTTTATAACATTTTCCTAAGCAGTGAATGGATGAGACCTCTCGTCCAATCACAGACGAGCTAGAGTTCCCGATGTGCGCACGCACATATGTAACGCGTTATTGAAATCGTGTTAGGCAAAAATGTTGTTTAGCAATAGACTCAAATGGCACCTGAAGTCAATACATTGAAACATGATGATTGCACGATTCGTTTTCATCAAGAGAGCCTCGGAGGCTTGGTACAAGATTACATCTTTGAGTTTCAAAGGGAGGACACAGAATTGGAAGCATGTTTAGACTACACACGAAAAATATTTACGGAGTTGATATCTTATTTCAAAGACAGTCTCATCAAGGCTCATTTAACTGCACATGTCAATTACATTCATTTTCAACAGGGTGAAGAAGCGGAAAGTGTTGATTTTCAATTTCGTTCCTATGGACAAGAATATGTTACTGATGCTTCTGAATTTTATACACGAAATCTGCGGAAGATTATTTCTCGTATGGACAACTTACATGGTTACGGCGATCATTTGCTTCTGAATAAAATAAACCATATTGTCATTGCTATTAGTAAAGTGGGTTTCAATGATGTTGAATCAAAGACCAAATAAAGTATTTTTCATGACACTTGTGTTGTGCTAAACTTTCTAGTGCTGTGGCGAACACTGTTTTCATATAACATTCTAAACTCTAATTGCAATAGAAAACTCCTTTTAGTACACCTGATGAAGCGAATCTAACAGTCATGGAGTTTGAATTTTCTAATAGGGAAACATTTCGCAACGGTCTCCAATAAAACTTTTAACACTGTGAAAGTAAGTTACAAGACAATCTACACTGTGCAGTAAAACCTTCTAAAACTTTCTAGTGCTGTGATGAGTTCGGTCAGTCATACAACGTCAATGATCAAACTTTATTTTCACGAACGTGTGTCGTAGTAAAATTCTTTGACTACACTAACGCTTACATTTTATGACATGTGTGTTTCATAAAACATCATGATCAAACTTTTCTAACTATACATCAACCTGTGGTGCAATAAAAACTTTTGCAAACCATGATACACTTTCTGATTAGACTTACGAATACAACTTCAATGATCAGACTTTACTCTCTCAAACGGGTGTCACAGTAAAATTATTTGACTACACTAACTTTGCAAACCATGATACAGTTTCTGACTAGACTTACGAATAAAACGTTGATGATCAAACTTTCCAACTATACATCAACCTGTGTTGCAATAAAACTTTTGCACAATATGATAAAGTTTCTGACGATACTGACAAGAGCTTGTTCACTAGCGAAGAGAGAAGTCTGTGATGTGTTGCGTGTGGCGCATGAATGTCCTCCCTTCATTCCATTCATCAATTCGTCTCCGTGATAGAGACAAGAAGAACTGATGGTTCATTCTCACATGGTTGGCCAACTGTCGGGAAACAAGTGCAATGGAGATTTTATGAGGCAACCTGTGGCAGATAGCTAAATGTCACCCTGGCGGTCAGAGTACAACGTTGAGACGAAACATCGCAAACATGACGCAGAGAGGTTTCACAAGGATTACCATTGCCCACGTCCCGTGCAGCTACGGACTTCACCGCTGTCTCGAAATCATCCACAGGAAGTATCACACCGAAAATCGTGCACCGTCCATGACTTGATCGCCAGACATGAAAACCGCTGGAGTTGGTAAGAGGTTGACAGACTTTGATCAGCTTGATTGCAAGCCGTAGAGAGCTTGATTCACCAGCGTTTTGCAATGGAGATGTTTAGAGGCCACCCATGACAAGATAGCTAAGACTCAACCGATTGGCGTTCAAAGTGCTACGTTGAGAACTGTGTCAAATGCCCAACATGAGACATGAGTTGTCCCAGCGGTTACGGTCTAAACTATGACACACTCCCTTGCCACACTTATCACTACGGCATCGTCCGCCGTCCCGAAGGAACACCCTGTCAGTGGAATATTACAGCAAAACTCTCCGTGTATTTCTCGCTTTCAGTGAAAAGCCGCTTGTAACATGAGAAGACTGGCTCACTAAAAATCATCTAGTTGACTTCAGCAGGGTCGAAAACCCCAGAAAACCTCCAAAACTAGTGAATTTAAATTTTTCAACTTTTTAGCACTACTTATGACATTTTATAAGTAGTCCATCTCTTAGGGCAGGTCAATAGCAACCGAACCTTTTTTGAATCAAGTCAAACGGACTTGTAGAAGCAAAGTTACAAGCCTTTAAAGTTTTGGAGTCTTTTATGGCCTAGAGACGAAGGCCATCTCCTGGCGAACCTCGAAGTCTGACGCCTTAGCTGACTTCAGCAATGAAATTTTCTAAGTCGGTTTCTTACAGAAACCCGGGATTTGGAATGTCCGAAGCTATCATCGGAGCTCCAGAGTTCACCTACCCCAACCCAGTCGGGAGGAGAACTGATTTCCACAAGCCGAGTTTCCATTTATATAGTGTGTGGCGATCAGCTGATGACGTAATACCCATCATCCAAACACTAAAAACCCGTCTATCTCCGGTTCTAGTGCTCCGATTGAGCTGGAAATACACCATTTCAATGTAGAATTTGACGCTGAATCCGAATCTGGCCTCCGTTTTCCCATCCGATGCTTCGTTTTGGCTCTACAGTAGGCAGCCATCGCAAAATTCTAACTCGGTCGTTTTTCCGAAATTTGTTGAATGTTGAAAATTTTTCTCTCTGATTGACTTTAAAACTCTCCGATTGACATGAAACTCACCATACAGATAGAGAATTTCACGCTGATTCCAAATCTGAAATCCGTTTTCTTATCCGATGCTTCGTTTTGAAGCTACAGCCCAAAACGTCCCAAATTCTAACTCTGTCGTTTTTTGCCAATGTCCCAAAATCTTAAATGGCGTCTCACACCTAAACGAAGACAGATAGAACAAGCCGTTTGTTTCAGTGAATTTGTCTCACTCTTAGCTTTCAAACGAGCTATGGCAGGACAAAATCCGTCCACTAGAAGCAAAGTTGGAAGATCGGTGCCGAGGGGGGGAGGTCTTCAAAAATTTTTTCTCTCCGATTGCGTTCAAATTCACCATACCGATGCAGAATTTCACGCTGATTCCAAATCTGAAATCCGTTTTCCAATCCAATGCTTCGTTTTGAAGCTACAGCCCAAAACGTCCCAAATTCTAACTCTGTCGTTTTTCGCCAATCTCCAAAATTTTCAATAACATCTCACATCTAAACGAAGACAGATATGAACAAGCCGATTCTTTCACTGAATTTGTCTCACTCCCAGCTTTCAAATGAGCTATGGCACGACAAAATCCGTCCACTAGAAGCAAAGTTGGAAGATTGGCAGGAGGGGGGGGGGAGGTCTGAACTTTTTCTCTCCGATTGAGTTGGGAAGAAGTTCATGGACCCAACTTTGGCCAAAACGTCCGAATTTGTACTCCATTTTCCCATCAGAGCACTCCTTCTGCCCGAAAAACGACTTTTCTCATCCCAAAACCTCCAACACCTGCGTTTTCCAACTCTGACGGTTTCTTGCCATTTTCCTCCCTAAACCCAAGAAAATGAGTCCAAACTGAGCTTTCCACGGCATTTTTCTCACTCCCAGCTTTCAAATGAGCTATGGCACGACTTTCTACGATGTCTAACACCAAAGGTGGAAGTTTGGTAGGAGGGGGGGGGGAGGTCTTCAAAACTTTTTCTCTCCAATGTCGCTGGAAACATCTTTCCTAACCCAAAATTTCACGTAGAGTCCGAATCTGCACTCCATTTTCTCATCCGAGACCTCCTTCACGCCGAATTCCAGCCTTTCTCATCCCAACACCACCAACATCCACCCTTTCCACACTCTATCCTTCCCACATCACCTTCCTTCCCACCCCTTGCCTCATCACTCCTCCTTCCTTCCTTCCCGCCAGGGGGGGGGAGGGACCCGTTTCCTCCTCACGGACCCATTCCTCCCAACACATCCTTGACCCTCTCCCTCACACTTCCTGCCAGAGGGGGGGGGCTGAGTCAGCATTTCACATTTTGTCCTTGCGTCTGGAATGTACTTACTACTTACTAGGTTTTTCATTGGTGATCCATGTCCCAACTTAGTTGCCCCGGATGTGCCGCGACCTTGAGTCAATTTCCATTCTAGTCAACTTCTGGTAAACAATCCATTTCTATGATTTTAGTCCTTCTATCCTAAGAAAAGAGCAAAAATCGGATTTCCATGTTTAGCATCATTGACCGTGCTCTGCAAATACCAATTTATGTGGATTCTTTCATCGCGTTGCAAGTAGTGAACAGATAATTCTATGTTTAACTCATCAATATCAAAACTGCCTCCTTTTTACACGCTTTTGACACAACGGTTTTTTTTTTGGACAACCGTGCTACATCGACGCAACCAAAAGTGACACAATTGCAACTAAAATATGCAACCAAAAGAAAATGGGGATAAAAAGATAAATGCCCAAAACATCTGCAGTTGTGATTGATTATTTTAGATAAAACTTGAGATCTGAAAATGGTTTTGGCATTGATTAATAAACTGGAACGGCAACCGATGTAATTGCTTATGTGTACCTTGCAAAACACATGAAGAAAATACAGATACTCAGAATGGGGCTGAACGTCTGCCCCCTCAAAGTAGTTGGACTGCATATTTTTAATTCAGTGACATATTAGGTGCAAAATTGTTCTCGTTGCAAGTTCATCATGTAAGTTTTTCAATATGGCATTGCTTTAATGAAAAAATATATGCATAATTCCGCGCACTTCTGTAACACAAATGTCTCGAAAGCGTCAATTTCTGTGGAGCTATAACAAAGAATGTACGGACTTCTGCATAATTTCTAAATATGCAGACCTGAATTTGAATTCTTGACATTTTTCGACATTCATTAAGAAACACTGTATAAAATCTATTGATGAAGATTAGTGACTTCTTTGTAAAACAATGATTAAAAAATTTAGTTTAATCAAACGTACAATTGCAGTAGCGTACATGTAGGCCGCAACTAGCATTTTATATGAATTAGAAGGAAGCATTATAAAATAGTATCATTTGTCTTCGCTATTTCTAATATTAATGCATTGTTGCAACTTGATGCATGTTCACGTTGAATGAGACAGAACGCATGCTGCAATCATTCGCCTGACAATGGTCAACCGGGGCTCGAACATTTTTCTCATATATTTGCTGCAAAGATTTCTATGAAAATAAACGAATCTACAAGTAGCATTGAGAAATAGTTGTTTTGTGATGCACATTGAGATGCACTATGTACATATATGTAGGTTATGTAAAGTAAGTATGCTTAATTGCCTGGATCACATCTTTTAAAATTAAGTGTGATAGAATATATCCATGAAGCTGCATTGATTTTATGATAGACGAAGTTGATCGATACGACTGAGAATGCTCCACATGACATAACTCAATGCATGTGAAAAATATTTAAAAATTCACTTTATTTTTTATATAACAATTTGATCCATTGACGATTTCTACTTACCACTCTGCATAAGTCGCGAAGTGGGCCTACCGTAAGCAACGTTCGTGACGTAAAAAAACAACACTTACGTTTTTAACTTTTGTGATTCTTGAAGCTCTTTCAAATTCAGTGGTAGGCCTATCATCAGAGTTTGCCAATATTCACAACATTTTCAGCGTTCATTCATGGCACTTACCCGCGTGGGAACCGGTCTGGTCCTGGTCACGGTCACTGATTTTTAAGATAATATTCCTTAACCCTTAAGATGATCTCAAAATATTTCTTCTAATATCAAGTCTGGTCAAAACGTCCGACGTGATATATTTTTAGAGTGATACATGTACGAGTTAAGTCAAGTGAATAATGTACTTCATCAGAATATGCAATTAGAAACTTAATGACATCAGCTTCATTGCGTAAAATTGCTGAATTATGTACCATGTGAGGTCAATTCAAGTATTTGCACTGCAAGCGTGTATTTATAGAATTACAATATGCACATGCATACGCAATAGACGTTGGTTTACGCTCTGTGATAACTTTGATTGTATGTTGTTTAATTATATTTGCAAAGGATAGGCATACATAGCCTGCTTTTGCATTCGATGGCGAATACCTTGCGCCTTGGTAATTTTCAATATGTTTGCATTTTGCTCAACCATGATTTCTTGGTTTCTGGTATCGTACCGGTGGTTCTTCACTTGATCTTAGATGCATCATCATTTCCAACAAAGCGTTCATCAGTTGTATTGCTGACGTGCAAATCGTAAAGGCCAATCGTATTTTCCAAGCGAATAAACATATCTGCACAGGATCTCATAAGAATATATTCACCTGACTAAAACATTCCTACCCGGATGATTAAAAATAGAAATATGATATTGTGAGCATGCTGCTGGATCAACTTGTATAATTTGCATGAGAACTTATGAAAAGCTGCTTTTTGTCACTGTTAGCTATCTATTTTATTAAGAAAATTGCATATTGATTTTCGGCAAACAAACGGCATGAAGGGGTCAGATTAGTAATTCCTCTTTTCCAATTAAATAAACAATGAAAATTATTTGAACCTAAACTTCATACACCAACTGACAAAGTCAAATGTGTCAAGCTTATAGCTTGCATATTCGAGCTGTGGTAGTCGAGACTCCGCTGTTTTTACCACCTTTAAAGGTCAACGTCCTCCTAAACTTCGTATCACTGTATGCTGCTGACCAATCTAGTTTAATCTATTGTACTCGCAATTTCTATCATGACGAACATATTCATTAGACATCCATGATTGGGATATGAGCTTCCCTGACAGGGACGCATGATTCTCTCCAGAATATTTCAATCGATGGATCTCAATTGTTCAATGTAAACCGTGCGCTCCTGAAGCAAGCTCAAAAAAGCGTAGTAGCAATAGCGGTTCACGTAGAATTAGAGGTCATGAAAAACCATTTCTGCGAGATATGACATAATTTTCACAGCATCTTATTGGCGGGAAAAGTTATTCAAGAAATAGTAATTTTCTTTGCGCGTGCGAGTCATTGCAGTTTGAAAAACAAGCATGTGCTTGTATATTTCAAATTATGAATGCGTTTATTTAACAATATCATTATAGCGATAATGCACTGATATGCACTTATTATATTAGTAAAATATTGCATTTAAAATACTTGTGCTTTTAAATTTCAATATCACGGAACCGACCATTGTTAAAAAAAATGAGGAGCTATGCCAGGACCGGGCTGTCGAAAATCTTGCAGGGGCAATACGGAAGCACAATTATCTGGCTGAAATGCAGAAGTAAGCTGTCATCTTTGTTGCCATCCGATGCCGAGCTTTCAGAGTGAGACCGCTGTTCAGAGTGAGCCAGCACATTGCTGACTGCACTGAGCGCTCATGGTCCTCTACTGCTGTGCTATCATGACCCATGCGCCAGAAACATCGGTTTATGAAGTTTGTTTTCTTTATTTCCAAATCCCTATGAGGTAGATTCGGCCGTGATTTTCCTGGTAATCGTACTTGTCACATTCTCCGTTGTAAGCCCTGATAAATCCACTTCGCTATTTCGCAGGGTGAGCTTCGCGCTGCTGCTGAAATAGCCCATTGAGGTTATTGAGATAAGTTGCTTTTCGGATTACTCCTTCCCGTTCGATTCCTTTGCATACGTTGATGTTGAGAGGTGACGTGCTGGGACTTTAGACTGGCTGATCGTAAGCATCGAGTCTATCGGTAAGACCAATTGCCCACTTCGGCTACCTCAAGTGCTGCGTTGATCAATTCATTTGCATTTACTTCATTTTGAATTAAGAATTTTCCAATTTAGTGCTACACTTCGATAATCAAAACTTCACATACTGAAGAAGTACATGTAGTTGATATTGTTTGCAACAATTTCAATTCTTGATTAAGTTACCAATTGAGATTGACCCTCACTTTCGAGGTTGGGGTGGGGGGATAATTTTTATTATGTCTAAGATTTAGATTAGGTATACAATTAATAATATAATGCACCCATGACAAAATCAATGTAGGTGCTATCATCTATTAAAAAGTCTGAAGGAACCATCAAAGTGGCATGTAATACTAAATGAGCGACCTTTAGATTTATTCATATTAATTCAACAATTAATTTAGTACGTATAGAGAAAGTGTTTTACCATGAATTTTGTCAATATTCCATGAATAATTATAGCTGCTTCATTTCTGTAGTTTATCTGTTATGTGTCTCCAAAAATACGACCTAAGCTTAATATTTTCAATAAAAAATCACTCGATCTTCGAATACAGCTTCTGTGATACATGCACTTATATAAATCCCACGAACATATTCATACATGTCAAACAGAGTACTTAAAATTCCTAAGACAGTAACTATGAGTGATACTAAACATTGTAAGTCGCCAATCAGTCACAATCATGACACATGACTTGCTTGACCAAGTGCCTACCTACTACAGACATGCCTTGTGCATGAGGCACATACAAATCTGGTGGACTTGCGACATAGCTCTACCTGTCACTTTGCCGGATTTTGTATTTGGGAGGAGATCACTGATTACGGTGAAAATCCAAAGCATATGTATGCATCCTTATCCTGAGCATAGACTTTCTCATCGCTGTAATGATGTAAGCATGTTCTCTTCTGCCAACTGCTCTGCCACTCATTTCACGAAATTGTGCCGAGATTTACTTTATTTAGTTGCCTTCTTGAGAGTAAAAGCATTGAACAAATGGCAATGATAATTCATCATTGATGATTAATTTGGATGAAAAGGCAATAGGGCACTGCTTCTTTTCATTCACCAAAAGTTGAAGTATAATATAAAGAAATTACAACTGCCAAACGTTTCGTGAATTCTCCCCTCCTCAGCGGAGTTAATTCATTCGACAAAAAGAGGAGCCAGATAGAACTCGGAAAACGCGCAGATTGACATAGATTGACATCATTTTGTGAGAACCTCAAGTTTGACCTCGCTCCCTGTGGAAACTCGTGCAAACTAATGTAAATCTGTAATGTTGATGGCATACTGTATGGCGCTGCACACTAAGGTCACCATTTTCCTTATTAGATAACACTGATTTTCGACTTATGTGTAAAGTGCAACTCCAAAACGCTCACGCTTATGCAGGCAGATAACATTCTAAAGATCGTCGAAACTCAAAACCGCAACAAACTCTGCCAAGTAGTAGCAACACTCGATTCAATCCCAGCTGTTTATCCTTTCAGTATAGTTAATTTGCATATGTGCATTACAGTAGTAAGCTCATCCCAGGCGCAAGTCCAAAATGCGCAACCCCTCTGTCCGGAAGGTGAGGGAGTTCGCCAAGGATGTGTTGGGAGGAATGGGTCCGAGAGGAGGAAACGGGTCCCCCCTCTGGAAGGAAGGCAGGAGTTTTCGGGTAAGGGTTGGGAAGGAAGGTGATGTGTGAGGGATAGAGTTGGAAAGGGGTGGGTGTTGATGGTGTTTGGGATGAGAAACGTTGGAAATCGTCATGAATGAGGGTTTGGATTGGAAAGTGTAGTTCAGATGTATAATCTGCGTGAAATGTTGGTTGGGGAAGGATGGAAGGAGGAGCAGCAAGGGGTAGAATCTCTGAAAACGTCAGAGTTGAAAAAGTCAGGTTTTGGAGGTTTTGGGATGAGAAAGTCCATTTTTCGGTATGAATGAGGTTTCGGATGGGAAAACGGAGTGCAAATTCGGACGTTTTGGCCACTTTTGGGTCTAGGAACGTCTTCCCAACTTAATCGGAGAGAAAAAGTTCTGACCCCCCCCCCTCCCGCCAAACTTCCACCTTTGGTGTTAGAAATCGTAGAAAGCCGTGAAATAGCTCATTTGAAAGCTAAAAGTGACAAAAATGCAGTGGAAAGCTCAGTTTGGACTAATTTTCTTGACTTAGGGGAGGAAAATGGCAGGAAAACGTCAGAGTAGAAAAAGTCAGGTTTTGGAGGTTTTGGGATGAGAATGTCCATTTTTCGGTATGAAGGAGGTCTCGGATGGGAAAACGGAGTGCAAATTCGGACGTTTTGGACACTTTTGGGACTAGGAACGTCTTCCCAACTCAATCGGAGAGAAAAAGTTCTGACCCCCCTCGGCAACGATCTTCCAACTTTGGTTGTAGACATCGTAGAAAGTCGTGCAATAGCTCGTTTGAAAGCTGGGAGTGCGACAAATTCAGTGGAAAACATGGTTTGTTCGTATCTGCATTCGTTTAGAGGTGAGACGTTATTGAAATTTTGGACATTGACGAAAAAACGACAGAGTTTGAATGTTTATGAAAATCGCTCTAGCGGGTGAAGCAAGCCTAGGACGGGAAATCAGAGACCTGATTTGAAATCAGCGTCAAATTTGTAACAAATAGTGTTTTGACCCCCCCTGCATGGATTGCCGATTGCATATTCACAGAGTATACAAGAACGGGATCGGGAGAGGAATTTCACTAAGTTGAGAAACTGATTACAGGTAAGTTCCGATATCGGACTTCTGACTTTCCATTGCTGATATCAGCTAAGGTGTCAGACTTATAGGTTATTCAGTATAGCATGACTGACCATTTGATGATAGTAGGCCGAAATCTTCAAACGGCTATAACTTTGCTTCTACAAGTCCTTTAGACTTGATTCAAAAAAACATTCGACAGCTCTTGCTGTGCTGTAGGGGACAGACTACTTATAAACTTTTTATGAGTAGTACTAAAATACTGAAAAATTTAAAATCATATTTAATGATAATAATTAAAGTTTTTGAATAAAAAGCAGTCGTTTATGAGTCTCTGTGACTTGGGTAGTTTCCTCTTGTAAATAACTCTACCGGTTTTCATGTCAAAACTGGTGCCCGGATACCAACACAGTGATATGACGCACGCTCTGTCCGCTCGAGGTTGGATTTGTGGGTCGAGGCTTTGGAGCTGGGATAAGATCCCCTCTGAGTAATGCCTGTAACGGATTCAAGAGCCTAACACCCAAACGTTTGCTGGCTTGCTATCAGGCCTTCTTCGTCTAGCCTCAGTAACTCAGGCTTGGCAACGTCTATCGTTTGTCATTGTAACTTGGTAAAAATGGGACGGTTACTGCAAGCATTGACGTCAAACCTTTTCGCGTCATAGGGGAATCCGTCTTTGTGTTGGGAGTTGGTAACGGAAAGCACGGTGACTGGCGATGCCCATAGATGGTAAAACTGCTGTTGTCAAGTCAAAAGCATGACCAAATAAGGAAGTTCTGAATCATGGCCTTGTGCTCCCTGGGTATATAAGCCGCGACTTTTCTCTAGCCTTCACTCCTGTTTCAAGTTGCAAGACGAACGGTGAGTGTTCTGACAAGGTTTGCTATCAAACTTTGGGATTTAGGATGAAGCTAGGAATCATACTCTTTAAATTTGGTTGACGATTTTATTCCAACGTTCGCTATCAAATGTCTTTCAATGCATATCAGCAAGTAGTATCATATAAACACTTGCTATCAAATTTTACTCTATATTTACAGAATTATCATGACAAAATCAGGCAATGCTAGAATGCTTGTTGGCAAATGCAGTTGCGGCAAGATTGCCAGAGGCAGTGATCTGAAGAAGCACATGAAAGAGGGGACGATGGGCGCGCATATGAGAGAGGTGTTGTTGACAGTGTGCGTGCATCATCGGGTGGTATGTGCATGTGCGGAAGGGAATGAGGTGACGTTTATTAAGGATCACAACGAGTGTCCAAGTGGCAATATAGCTATGGCAGGGTTCAAGGAGTGGTTTGAGGGAGAGTTGTTGGAAAGGGAAGAGGTGAGGAAGGCAGTGGCAACGATTGAGGACGTGGTTGGGGAGAAAGTGGTGAGGAAGGCGAGTGATGAGAGTTCGAGTGAGGAAGTTGAGTTGAGAGCGAAAATGAACAAGAAGGTTGATGTTGATTTGGATAAGGTGATTGAGGATTTGTTTGGGGATATCGGTGATCTGGAGGGGGAGGGGAAGGAAGTGGGTAAGCCGATGGCAGCGTCATCGCCACGGCGGGAAGAGGGGTATGATACGGAGGCATTTGTAAGGATGAAGGATCGCATGATGGGGTTGGAAAGTGTTAATAGAAAGGTTTTGAAGGAGAATGAAGAGCTGACGATGAAGGTTGAGGGGTATAGGGCAACGAGGGAAGAGTTGGACAGCAGGAGAAAGAAGGAAAAGGAATGGATGGCGGAAAGGAGCGAGTTGATGAGGAAGGCAGGTTTGGTGGAGAGTTTGCAGGCGAGTTTGTCGAGGAAGGATGAAGAGATAGAGCGGATGCGAAGCGTGGTGAAGGAGACGGAGGAGGTGAAGGGCATAAATAAGAGGTTGGCGGGTGAAGTTGAGCGACTGCATGAGTGTTTGAAGAGTAGAAAATGAAGTGTGTATGAAGTCCATCTTACCCTCTTCCAAAATAATATATGTGACGTCCCCACAATCACCGACGACCCCAATGTGACTCAGCAATGCTATGAGGGCGACGGAGTCCGGTGTCTACATATGAATTTGAACATCACTGGAGAGCTCGAGGACTTCGTCGTCCGAAAAGTTCGGAAGAAGTTGCCCAGTAAGTTTCCTCAACATGATCATTTCTTTGCCGCCTCTAATCTCCTATTGTTTTTCTTTCAGAGTTTTTGCAGAAGTGAGAGTGTCGGTGGACGGAGAACGACCCATGGGCTCTTTTAAGGGCCAACCTTCTAATGCAGCTAAAGCGGTCTTAAGCCCGCCACATATCTTCGGATATGGAATGCAGAGGGGAAGAAAAATGATGAATGGAATTAAATGGGAGGCCAGCCTTACGCCACACGCAACACACCACAGATTTCTCTCTTCGCTAGTGAACAAGCTCTTGTCAGTGTCGTACAAAAGTTTTACTGCAGCACAGGTTGATGTATATCTAGAAAATTTGATCATGGCGTTTTATGAAACACACATGTCATAAAATGTAAGCGCTAGTGTAGTCAAATAATTTTACTACGACGCACGTTTGTAAAAGTAAAGTTTGATCATGACGTTTATTCGTGAGTGTCGCCAGAAAGTGTATCATGGTTTGCAAAGTTAGTGTAGTCAAATAATATTACCGCGACACCCGTTTGAGAAAGTAAAGTTTGATCATGACGTTTATTCGTGAGTGTCGTCAGAAAGTGTATCATGTTGTACAAAAGTTTATACTGCAACACAGGTTGATGTATAGTTAGAAAAGTTTGATCATGACGTTTATTCGTGAGTGTCGTCAGAAAGTGTATCATGGTTTGTAGAAGCAAAGTTAGTGTAGTCAAATAATATTACCGCGACACCCGTTTGAGAAAGTTAATTTTGATCATGACGTTTATTTGTGAGTGTCTTCGGAAAGTGTATCATGGTTTGTAGAAGCAAAGTTAGTGCAGTCAAAATTATTACCGCGACACCCGTTTGAGAAAGTAAAGTTTGATCATGACGTCTATTCGTGAGTGTCGTCAGAGAGTGTATCATGGTTTGTAAAAGTTTTACTGCAACACAGGTTGATGTATAGTTAGAAAAATTTGATCATGACGTTTTATGAAACACACATGTCATGAAATGCAGGCGTTAGTGTAGTCAACTAGTTTTTTACCGCGACGCACGTTTGTGAAAATAAAGTTTAATCATCGAAGTTATATGACTGACCGAACTCATCACAGCACTAGAAAGTTTTATCGAAAAGGTTTTACTGCACAGTGTAGATTGTCTTGTAACTTACTTTCAGTGTTAGAAAGTTTTATTGGAGACAGTTGTCAAATGTTTCCCTATTAGAAAATTCAAACTCCATAACTGTTAGATTAGCTTCATCAGGTTTACTAAAAGGAGTTTTCTACTGCAGTAAGACTGAGAGTTTAGAATGTTATATGAAAACAGTGTTCACCACAGCGCTAGAAAGTTAAGCACAACACAAGTGTCATGAAAAATACTTTATTTGGTCTTTAATTTAACATCATTGAAACCCACTTTACTAATAGCAGTGACAATATGGTTTATTTTATTCAGAAGCAAATGATCGCCGTAACCATGTAAGTTGTCCATCCGAAAAATAATCTTACGCAGATGTCGTGTATAAAACTCAGAAGCATCAGTAACATATTCTTGGCCATAGGAAGGAAATTGAAAATCAACACTTTCCGCTACTTCACCTTGTGGAAAATGAATATAATTGACATGTGCAATTAAGTGAGCCTTGATGAGACTGTCTTTGAAATAAGATATCAACTCCGTAAATATTTTTCGTGTGTAGTCTAAACATGCTTCCAATTCTGTGTCCTCCCTTTGAAACTCAAGGATGTAATCTTGTACCAAGCCTCCGAGGCTCTCTTGATGAAAACGAATCGTGCAATCATCATGTTTCAATGTATTGACTTCAGGTGCCATTTGAGTCTATTGCTAAACAACATTTTTACATAAGACGATTTCAATAACGCGTTACAAATGTGTGTGTGTGTGCGCACATCGGGAAATCTAGCTCGTCTGTGATTGGACGAGAGGTCTCATCTATTCACCGCTTAGGAAAATCTTATAAAAGGTAGTGCAGCAGCTCTGCTCTTCACATTTATCTTTCACAAAGTGAGTGTCGGTGAGCTCCTGCTATCAGGTTGTTTTGACTTGATATCGAGTTGAATAGTCTATTGCTATCAAGAGATCTACTTCTGCTCATAAAACATATCATCGCTGTAATACCTCCTTTGCTCGAGCGTTCCTTCGGGACGGCGGGTACTGCCGTAGAGGGATTGCGCTGCATGGGTTGTTCGTCGTTTGTTAGACCGAAACCTCTGAGCCGTTGCTCATGTTGGGCGTTCGACTTCATACTCAACGTGATGCTTTCTCTCGCCAGGTCAGAGTACTTTAGCCATTCGACAAAGGTTAGTCTTTATGATATGGAGTAGAGTGAAATGTAATTCATTAGATGTAACTTCAATGATTGTTCTCATGATAAACGTTGACTAGGCAAATGAAACGATTCTCATCTTTCCTTTTCAGTGATTGAAGTCTTACAATTCAGTATCTATTATCAACTATTTGACATGGAGTTCACGAAAATTGAAAATTATCGCATTGCTGTCGAGATGGAGAAGGCTACCATCGAGCAATGTAAGTATTTGTATCAAGATTGACTCTATTACTAACATCATTAGGGTAGTCATCCTCATTAAAATCAAGAGCCCTTCCCTTATTTTGTTTATGTTTAAACCGAATCCAAATTTAACTCTGCTCATCTTTGCTGTCATTCTCTTTCAGTGCATGAATGCATTCGTAATGGGGAACCCGGCTCCCAAGGAGCAATCGGGCAAGCTTACGAGCGGGTCGGAAAGTGTAAGTATCCTCACCTATGAGACTTGGAATGTCATGTTTTAGCACTTCTGTATTCGTATAGCTTGCTCTCCATCATTGTTGTCTCCGCAACCTCTAATCTCATCTCTTTTTCCTCTCTACAGACTTGGCGAATATGAAGAAGTGGGAGGAAGCCGAGAGGCGGAGATTTAATGACGAATTTTCGGCCCTACCTTCCCGCTCTACCACCACTACCAACCAAACAACTCCCTACCATCCATCAACCTCGGCCATTGTCCAACCTCCACCGTCGCCAGCACCGGTGCCTGCGCCAGTCCCTGCTCCCCGTCACCACATCCCTCCGACACCGAAGCCAAGGACCCTACCACCTTCGACCCGTGTCCCACTCCTACCTCCTCCGCGTCCATCGCTGCTGCCGGAGTTGCAGTCCTTAGATGGTAAGTATCCGTGATTGGGAAATAGGGGGATAAGACTTCAAACTTGAAATGTTGATCATGTTAATAATCTCTTTTCTCTTTTTCTCAACAGATCTGGCGGCCTACCTCCTGGACGGCGACGTTCCCTCCCGTCCCATCATCTCTGCATCGCCACCACCACCTGCAGCGGTCGATCTCCCTCTCCTCTCCGTCAAGTCGGTGGAGAGACTGTTGGAGGAACAGGAACTAGAGATAGTCGGAGAGGAGAGGGAGATGGAAGTCGAAGAGGAGGACTTTCGATGCCAGCGGTGTGACAGGGTGGTCTTCGCCTCAGCCTACAATGTGAGACGTCACACCGCTGGTCATGCCTGCAGGGGAGGAGCTCAGCGCTGACCCATCCCTCAACGTCCCAAGTGTGAAGGTTGCGGACGCACGTTCTACAACAACACCAACTTGCGAGTCCACATCGAAGGCGGTTCCTGTGGCAGTGTGAGGCAACCACCAACAACAACAGGTAGGAAGCATCCTTCACCGCACGTCGGCTTTTCCTGTTCTTCGTGTCAGAAGACCTTTCCTGCAGAGTTTGTTCTTTCTTCGCACACACTCTGTCACACACATTCCACTGAGCTTTACACAGACAACAACGTCACTTTAAGGCTGAGCAAGTTTTCCCTTGAGAGGCTCGTTCACGACTATGGGTTAGAAAGCTCTGAACCTGTACAAGACATTCATCCTTTCTTGATGAATAATATAGGCTTAATTCATCAAATGTTGGCGAGCTTGGATAGATTTTTACTTCAGGGCATGTTCTATCTCACTGCTCGTTTCAATAAGGTAGACAGTAGCACGGGAGAAGTAGAGTCCACTGTGACCATTAGGATAGCCTCCTGTGCTGCTGATCTCATAGGTGATGTAAACGAGTGGATAGAGAGACATGCGACCTATCTCGTCAGCAACTTAAATAAATTTAATGAAAGAGACAGCGGTTTGGTCTTTGATGGGATAGAGAAGGTAGACATCAAAATCAATCTTTTAGAAAATTTACAAGGGAGTGGTTGTTTCACCCTCCCCAAAGCACTGGCTGACAAAAAGGCTGTCATCAATGTAGAGTGTCAGTCCCAGTGTTTCAAGTATGCCGTCCTCTCCATTCTTCACTATAATGATGTAGGTGTGCATCGTCAAAGAGTCACCAAGTATTGTGAATGGGAGGATGAGCTTAAGTTTGACGGGTTAGATGTCAACACATTAGATTTTAAAGGCATCGCCCAATTTGAAAAATTGAATAACATTAAGATTGTCGTCCATCTCTGGGAAAAAGGTCTGAAGGGCGTTAGGTATAATAATCGCCAAAGTAACTTTGACCGGGTTGTCAATCTCCTCCTAGTCTATAGCGACAGCCACCCTGAATGGCATTATTGTGGCATTCCTAAAATTTCAAAGTTATACCATCATCAAGCAACCTATAGGGATAATGTTTATTACTGTGATCGCTGCACACGGCGTTTCACATCAAAAGCATTTTTTGAAGAGCATTACGAGTGGTGCTCTCGGGGTAAACTTCAAATGGAAGTCATGCCCAAAGATAAATTGTATAGGTATGAGGAAAAAGCCAATGAGCTCAGTACCATATGTACCATCTATGCGGACATTGAATGTTATATTGAACAAGAAGACCTAAGTAATGAGCCAGCAGCCATTGCCTGCTATGAAGTTTGGCATCCATATTATAGGAACCAAAATAAAATGCATGTGTGGCAAGTCGAGGAGTGCGTTGAAAACTTCCTCAACTTTTTAGATAGGAAAGCTCGTTTTCATCAACGCTATGAAACGGAGCTGACTAGGAATCCCATGTGCTTCACAGAAGCCGATAAAATCAAGTTTGATAGAACCACGGAATGTCCCCGCTGCTGTTCATCCTTTGATGATCAGCAACATAAGAAAGTGAGGGACCATTGCCATCTCAGTGGTAAATTTAGGTCTGCCTTATGCAGTAAATGCAATATGAAACTTAGGCTCAAACGGCGAACGCTCCCCGTCATCTTCCATAACTTTAAATGTTATGATGCTCACATCATCATTCGCCATGGATTCGGTAAAATGAAATCCTGGTCATCCAAAGTGATTGCACAAAGTAAGGAAAAATTTATATGCATCACTGCCAAAGTACAAGTCGATAAGACGAAGGAAGGGAAGCCTGTCTTCTATGACATAAAGTTTCTAGACAGTTTTCAATTTATGTCTTCTTCCTTAGCCGCGTTGGCTAATAATCTAGAAACACTTCCCCTCACTCAACATTTAAGGAAAGACTATCCCAACATAAGTGACAGTCTGATACGACGGAATGGGGTGTTTCCTTATAGTTATTTTAGTTCAATCGATGCATTGAAAGAAACATCCCTTCCGTCCATCGATAAATTTAAAAATGATTTGACGGGTGAGGACTGTTCGCTGGATGATTATAGGCATGCAGAGCAAGCAGGGTTAGAATTTAGGTGCCGCACGTTTGGTGACTACATGCTTGCCTACTTACAATTAGACGTCTATCTGTTAGCTGACGTGTTTGAGACTTTTAGGAAAGTCACATTAGAACAGGACGCCTTAGACACCGTCCATTTTGTTAGTCTGCCGGGTCTGTCCTATCAGTCAGCCTTCAAGATGACGAAAGAGAGCATTCATTTACTGCAAGATGCAGAAATGTACACGTTATTTGAACGTGGTATTAGGGGTAGCTTAACATTTGTTAACAAACATGTTGTCAACAGCACCCAAGACATAGGATCGACCACGCATTTAATGTACATAGACGAAATTAATTTGTGTGGGAGTGCATTATCCAAGCCTTTGCCACAATCTGACTTCCAATGGGTAGAGCCCATGACATTGAAAACTTCTCCAATCCAGCACACATCATGGCATTGGGAGATGAGGCCGACATAGGTTATTTATTTGAAGTCGACTTCATCTATCCAGACTGTATTAAGAATAAGGCAGTTGATTTTCCCTCTCGCACCCGAATCTGGCATAGTCAGTCCAGATATGTTCTCTCCTTTATGGAAGAACACAATAAGCAGTATGAGGCGGAAAATGACTTAAAGTATAAAGCCACTAGGAAGCTGTTGCTCAGTCAATTGAACAAGCAGCATTACATCGTGCACTATTCCATCCTCAAATTCTATCTAGGCATGGGGATGCAACTTGACAAAGTCCTTTGAGCTATACAATTTAGGCAGAAGCACTTTCTAAAACCGTATATAGAATTTAATAGTAAGAAACGGGCTGAATCCAAGAATCCTTTCGAAAAGGACTTCTTTAAATATAAGAATAATGCCCTCTTTGGTAAAACCATGGAGGATGTAAGAAAGCGCATGGACTATCGTATCGTAACTGATCCGGAAACGAGTATCAAGTTATGTCGCTCACCGCTGTTTTGTCACCATGATGTCATTTCCGAAGACATCACTGGTTTTAAAATGTTTAAATCTAAAGTAGAAGTTTGTAAGCCCATTTATGTCGGTCAAGCTGTCTTGGATCACTCCAAGTTAGAAATGTACAAGTTATTTTACCACACCTTTAAGACATGTCCACTTCTCCGACGTGTGGAATTAGTAGGAGGTGATACAGACAGCTTCTTCCTAGCTTTGACAACCACTAGCCAAGTCAAGCAGGAAGGCATTTTAAAATATTTAGCACCCAAGTTTGATAGTTCAAACTATCCCACTGACCATCCGCTTTACTCTACCTCAAATAAAGCGAAGCTTGGCTGCTTCAAGGATGAGTGTGCCGGCAAACAGATAGAGGAGATGATCTTGCTTCGCCCCAAGATGCACTCCATGAAGCTAAAATCCTCAGAGCTTTCTATAAAACGGGCGAAAAGCATCTCGAAGTCAATCGTTAGAAAAATGACACATTGGGACTATCAAGATGCCTTAGATTCACTTAAAATTAAAAAAGCAGAAATGACTATTTTAAAATCACAGTCGCATCAAGTCAGAACAACGACGTTTAGGAAACGAGGTCTCTCAGCTTGGGAAGACAAGCGATGCTGGATGAGTCCTAACCACTCATTACCGTACGGCCATCCAGATACTCATCTACCTCCACCCAAGAGACAGAAACTTTCTCCTCCTCCGTCCGGTGATGTATGATGATGAATGCTTCCTCTCTGTTGTGGTTGATGTTTTGCTTTTTCGCTCCATGGCGTTTTCTATGGGGGTGTTGTGAGTGAGTGCCTTGTAACATGCGTCCTACTCCTGATCACTTCATATCATGACTTACATATCAACTGGTTTTCCTGACGTTGTTTTCTCCCTGCACATGAGCGACTTTGTTTTCTCCCTGTACATGAGTGACTTTGCTTTCTCCGGTGATGTGAGCCATAACAACTTTGTTTTCTGCTCCCATCAGTAGTAACTGCTTGTGGCTGTGATGAAAATCGGTTGTGTTGATGAATAACATATCATGTACATACTGTGTGGTTTTCCTTTTGACATTAAGATGGGATTCTGACTCATTAGACAGAAGTAAAAGTTTTAATCATTTTGTAGGATGGGTAGGGTCACAAACAAAGTTGTTGTTTGTAAGTTGGAAATAAAGTTATCACCATGTCACTGTTTGTAAGATAGGTGAAATATAAATGAAGTCATAACCATGTTAGAGTTTGTAAAGTTAGAAATAAAGTTGACGTTTGTAAAGTTAGAAATAAAGTTGATGATTGTAAAGTTAGAAATAAAGTTATAACCATATCACTGTTTGTAAGATAGGTGAAATGTAAATGAAGTCAGAATCACTTCATTGTTTGTTAAGTTAGAAATAAAGTTATCACCATGTCGCTGTTTGTAAGATAGGTGAAATATAAATGAAGTCATAACCATGTTAGAGTTTGTAAGTTAACATCCTCACCAACGAATGCAACATCATGACAAATTCTTCGGCTTAGGAAACATCAACCACTTTGCTGACTCATGTCTATAAAAAGCTCTGACTCATGAAGGGGTAAAGTTCCAGTCATACGAGTCTAATCAGTCTTGTTCAACCTTTTCACCGACACGTGTGTGGGCGTGTCATTCAACATCGATGGCGCCTCACGTCAGACAGCGTGACCTTTTCACCGACATGTGTGTGGACATCATTTCATGTCTATAAATAGCGCTGACTGATCATAAAGCGAAGAACCTTGTTGTTGACCTTCTCACTGACAAGAGTGTGGGCGATAGTTCATTGCGATGACTCATTCAAAACGCATCATGTGATTAACACGATTCTATTAACTGTGACTCAAACAGATAACGCATTAAAGATTTAACAATGTCAGCTACTTTACTGATGTCACGTAAACCGGTCATGATACAATGTCCGTTGTGAAAACGCTGCAATATGTACAAGATGCCACTTCCGAATCAGAGCACTTGGAGAGATTTCAGTTTCATAAAATATGCAATGATTACTGGTTTTAATGTTTGCTAGATTTACTAACATCTTCAATTGAACAGACCCTACTATATTCTTCAATGTCAGGGGACTGAGACGCAGATGAGACATGAGTGTTCGCATTTTCTTGATGACTTCGTAACACATGGACTGCATCACGAAATGAGAAAGGTTTCCTAGGACTTGGATTTTGCCGCAGCGAAAGATTTTAAGATTTCGACCGTTGCTCATGGGAATGACCAACATTTGTGGACGATCGCGATGATATACTGAATCGGGAAGATGGATATGCAACTGTTCTAAATCGATGTCTCTTCTGAGATTCATTTCGTGCATGGCGTTGATGATGCGGATGGGGAGCATGATTCACAAATGACATGAGGGTTGAGTGAACTTCCCTTTTATACTTTTCCCATGAGGGTTTTGGAATCACAATGTAGCAGTGATCATTATGTAGAATCATCTCTTGAATGCGAATAAATACAATGCCGTCTCCTACGTTAATGATACGGCAAGATTTCGATAGGATAGCGCGATGCAATCTTCGTAGATGAAAGCGTTCTAGAGTTATCTGAAGTTGACGTTTCGTATCATGAAATGTAACACACTGACTTTTCCATGATACATGGAGCCATGCCGATAATTTCCACATGATTCAAACCTGAGTGAAGAAGGGTATGCTTAAGAAAGAAGGAGAGAGAGTCATGTTCATGTGTGGCATGGTGAGTGTACATTTTCTTTCTTGATACGGTGGCTGTTAGGCCGTGGTCTCATAGAGACCGATGGTGCGTTCTCAGTGTGTGGAGAGTGTTACTGTAGTTGATCATCATCAACATGGACATCATTTTTAAAGGTTATGGAGACAAGATAGGGATTCAACGTAAACAACCTTCCGTCCCTGTACGGACCCATGTAGATGGTTTGAATTTTAATTTCGAAGGAGTAGAATCCTTTTCCCAAAATGGGGAGAGGTTTGCAATTGAGTAAGTCGAATTCGTTGCCCTCCTTTTCATAGATGATGAGACAGTGTCTATCCATATGCACATGCATGTATCGTCTTTCCATGATGGGAACTTGTGGCCGCTTCCCATTGTGTCGAACAATTTCTTTGGGAATGGTGAGATTTTATTTCAGGAATGTTTCAAGAGTATTGAATTGTAACCGTGTCCAATAGTCTAACGGTACACATACAGCGATACCATACTTTGTTGACATAACCTTTAGATAATCTATCCGATGACTTGGAGTTGTTATGGTCACGGCTTCTCCATGATGTGTTATCTTTTGATTGAAACCATTTTTACCCGATGCTAAAGTAAGGGAGGTCAGTGTACCCAGCGCGAGACCAGAGGAGTTGATGGCTTCGAGCAACTGCATGGTTAGCGCAAGGACGGAAATGATTGCCATGAGCTCAGTCGTCCGTTTTATAACCAGACCTAGCTTCAATCACATACGTTTTCCTTTTGACGTTTTCCCTGTCTTTTTTATGTGACAAAGAGTTATCGCACGTGAACTTTTGACTGCGTGGGTGGAAACCTTCCCTCTTACAAAGTAGTTCTAGACCTCACAAAGACTTTAGTGACACGCCCCTTCTAGCGAACAAAGACGCATTCATTTATCTAACAAAGAGCCTGATAGTAATGCACAAAGCGCTATGACTCATGTTATGGCACGCCCCTTTTCTCAAACAAAGACGCATTTATTTATCTAACAAAGAGCCTGATAGTAATGCACAAAGCGCAATGACTCATGTTATGACACGCCCCTTTTCTCGAACAAAAACGCATTCATTTATCTAACAAAGCGCAATGACTCATGTTGCTCTATACACCATTACAAAATACTCAGTGAAAAGAAATCTTTATTGCATCTACACAATGTGTCGACCATCAAACAAAGTCGTGGATGTAAACACACTCAGTTGAATCATGACATGTTTAACGCATTTCCTTCCATCGTCTCTTCTATTCTCTCCATAATTTTCTCCATATGTCGTGCATAAAATTGATCACTAAGAGTAATCCATTCTGAGCAATAAGATCCAAAACGAAGTGGTTTTTGCAAATCCTTCAACTCTATATAAGCAACGAGTCTACCCTTTACATCTTGAGGTTGTAAACTCTCTATCAATCCTTTGAAGAGATGAAGGCTTTCAGTTGCCACTACTTTCATATGATTCATCTTTACTTTAAATGTAAGTTTCCAATCTTGTAAAAATCCATCGAATCCTTGTTGATCAAGTGTCAAATGACACATGTGGTCACTGAGTGTACGATGCGCCATCACAAACGTTGTGACTATAAATTTCATATTGCTTCAATGACTTCCACTATGAATAAAACAGAAATAACAACCATATTCCACTGTAAGTTTATTCAACATCAGTCAAAATTCTCAAGTACAGAATACACTTCATGAAAAGATCATCACTCATTCACAAGGAGTAAAACATGTTTTACATATGCCAATGATGTTGACAACAATATAGATACAGTTCATAAACGTCATAGAGACTACAATGCCAGCGTGAAGAGAGTTTTGCAATGTAGGTTGCTTTATTTCTAGCGTTACAATGGGAAAGGTGATGTCTCTCACCGAAACATACTACCATATCAAAAATCATTTCATCTCTAAACTTCTTTTGATCACAATGCATATGATAGTCTTGTCTTACACGATCTACCCAACATGGTAAATATAAATTGTCAATGTGCAACTGAAGTGTTGTTGCTTCTCGTTCAGAATCATTTCCTAATATTTTAACAATATGAAAACCTGACAGCCATCGTTTGAAATCACTTATCAAATACGTTTCATTTAGAAATCCAATATGAATCAAAATAGAAGGATCAAGTCCATGCACATGACGCCGTGACCATTCGTCTTTGTGTGGAGGACAGTAGGCAAATCTATGATATACACTAACAACAGTTTGATCACTTTCTCTCATTGCAATAGCACTCAATTCCTGCATGGGTGTTCCCTTACTGTCTATGAAGATGACAACCTACAATATCAAAAAGACTTCATTACAAGATAATACATTGAGCAGGAACTTTACAAGGATGTCTGTCCTTTACATAACAAAAGATACATGCAACATGATTGCAATGTATTAATTGAATATAACGCACAAGACCGCGTTTTCCACATTCACTACAAACTAACTGATTAGAATACTTTCGATTTCTCTTTGGTGGTAGCACCAACTTTCTTTGATACACGACGACGTTTAGGTTTGGCTACAGGTTCTTGACACTCTTTGACACAAGAATCAATGACTTTCTCAATGTGATGAAGACCTGTTAACTCAGGTTGATGATGAATTTGAGGAATAGGCAAACTGTGAGAAATCAAATTACCGTCAGATTGATGAGGTCCCACATAAACAGCAGGCACCTCAATATGAAAGGAATAAAAGCCTGCACCTAGCAATGACAATTCTGTTTCAACTGACTGTTCAACTGTCACTCCTGAAGTGACTTTACAATACTTGCGTTGTAAAATATAGCAGCGAGTGCCGCGATACAATGGTTAATAATAAGAAGTTTTCTTTTCTGGCCACAACTGTAATAGTTCAGTAGGAATAAGGGCCTTTTGCCTCACAACGTCTTCTAAAATGTCAAGCTGCTGACGCAACCAATTATCAATAGGGATACTCAGGTTTTGACCGCAACGATTTACTTGCGTATCCACTTTTGGTAAGCATACCGCCGGCGTTTGAAGATCGAGTCGAACACCGTTGTAGCGCACTTGTTGTTTGTAGGTAGGATAGCCGTGAATTACCTTCTCAATTTTCGGATTCCACAGCTCGAGATGTTGAGGATTGAGTGATGCAGCAGTAGGAGTAGGATTCATGGCCATGGCAGTCTGTAACGAAAGAATTCCACTAAGTATCATCAGAGAAAAGAAAATACTTAGCTTACAGTGACATATGAGGTGGCCCTCAAGAGGACCTTTTGGAGCGTTCACAGGATTTAAAGATTATCACCAAAGTCTAAGTCTTCGTCATCGTCCAGTAAATTAAATGTCTTGGGCTTAGGACCCGAATTGAGTTTCAATTCCCTAAAAGACTTAAAGGTAAAGCGTCTAGGTGGTGGAGGCGGTGGCGGTGATGGTTCAACAAAATAAGCTTGTACAATCATCGACCACACACTCTCCTGCGTCTCTCTTCTAAAATGCTGGTAAGGTTTAGGCCAGACAGTCATGACACTCACTTGTAATTTGCAAACAGGATTGATCAGACAAAGTTGAGAAGGGAGAATGGCTTCAGCAAGTCACACACACTTTCCAAGTCAAGAGAATGAAATGAAGAGAAAATGGGGAGATGACTGCTTTTATAGTCTCCTGCGAATCCCCATTTGACACTATGTGAGCCAATCAGAGACCTCCGTTTCTCCCCTGACTTCGTTGCGGCAGGGAAAAGGAGGCACGCGGACGACTGACTCGTGAATGCTTTTCCCAAATCTTGTAGTCAAATCTAGTTTAGCACATTGAGTTGAATATGAATGTGTTTTATGCGTTTTATGCGACATAAGAGCAAGTTGGATCCATGCTCATGAAATGAATCTAGTCGAGATGCGATTTTCGCCATGTGTCGCTGATAGAAATCTTTGGGATCATGTATCGTCTCTGCAGAATAGGATGCAAAATGAAACACTACACGTTCACCTGCATGTTCATCAGTCACTTTCTCAAATTCAATCTCTGCAACTAATCGTCCTTTCACATCTTTATTCATCAAACTGTCCATGAGCTGTTGGAAAACGAAGTAACCTTTAGTGATAGCAAATTCTAAGTCTGCCTTTTCATGATGAAAGGAGATGATGTAGTCCCTAATCACACCACGAAGACTTTGTCGATGAAAACGTAGTGAACAAAATTCATTCGTAAACTTTACTGCTTCTGCCATCTTTCTTCCTTTCACTTTGGAGACATAGCATGAATGACATTCAGGTGTAACATGCCACGCTGATTTCAAATCAGGTCTCTGATTTCCCGTCCGAGGCTTGCTTCACCCGCTAGAGCGATTTTCATAAACATTCAAACTCTGTCGTTTTTTCGTCAATGTCCAAAATTTCAATAACGTCTCACCTCTAAACGAATGCAGATACGAACAAACCATGTTTTCCACTGAATTTGTCGCACTCCCAGCTTTCAAACGAGCTATTGCACGACTTTCTACGATGTCTACAACCAAAGTTGGAAGATCGTTGCCGAGGGGGGTCAGAACTTTTTCTCTCCGATTGAGTTGGGAAGACGTTCCTAGTCCCAAAAGTGTCCAAAACGTCCGAATTTGCACTCCGTTTTCCCATCCGAGACCTCCTTCATACCGAAAAATGGACATTCTCATCCCAAAACCTCCAAAACCTGACTTTTTCTACTCTGACGTTTTCCTGCCATTTTCCTCCCCTAAGTCAAGAAAATTAGTCCAAACTGAGCTTTCCACTGCATTTTTGTCACTTTTAGCTTTCAAATGAGCTATTTCACGGCTTTCTACGATTTCTAACACCAAAGGTGGAAGTTTGGCGGGAGGGGGGGGGGGTCAGAACTTTTTCTCTCCGATTAAGTTGGGAAGACGTTCCTAGACCCAAAAGTGGCCAAAACGTCCGAATTTGCACTCCGTTTTCCCATCCGAAACCTCATTCATACCGAAAAATGGACTTTCTCATCCCAAAACCTCCAAAACCTGACTTTTTCAACTCTGACGTTTTCAGAGATTCTACCCCTTGCTGCTCCTCCTTCCATCCTTCCCCAACCAACATTTCACGCAGATTCCACATCTGAACTCCACTTTCCAATCCAAACCCTCATTCATGACGATTTCCAACGTTTCTCATCCCAAACACCATCAACACCCACCCCTTTCCAACTCTATCCCTCACACATCACCTTCCTTCCCAACCCTTACCCGAAAACTCCTGCCTTCCTTCCAGAGGGGGACCCGTTTCCTCCTCTCGGACCCATTCCTCCCAACACATCCTTGGCGAACTCCCTCACCTTCCGGACAGAGGGGGGGTTGCGCATTTTGGACTTGCGCCTGGGATGAGCTCACTACTCATTACCCGTTGCGACCTCAACTGTGTGAAACAAGTTTTTCGAAGAGAAACATGATTATTTGATTTACATGTAATGCTCAGCACTCTTACAATGTCTCATGTAGCCTTGTTTAAACTGTCTAAATGTACGCATGTACACCACATGGCGTGTTATGGTGCACTCAAGTTTCCTAAATAACAGGAAGATTGTTCAAACATGAAGAGAGAGAGTTAAGTTTCGCTTATTTGCAATACAATGATTACACATGTAGAATTGAAATAGAGATCAAATAGTCAAAAGAAGACAGTCTAGGAAAAGTAATCATGCGAAACAAATCAAGGGTTTAGAGAAGAAGTTTCCCCTTACTGGCTACGTTTGGGTGCTGCTATGATAGAAGCACATGCATGAGACACAGGCATCGATTCTCCATGGTGCAGTGTATTACTGCAGGTCCGAGGTAAAGATTGTATTGAAGATCAGGTTGGTTCGTTGTCCTCATCTGAGCTAGAAAGGACTTCAGACGGAGGGAGCATAAACAAAACGATCAATCGTCTTCGTAAGAAATTGATCAATAGGGAATACCGTTAAGACTAATGGATAAATCGCAGTTGATGAGAATGTAAATTTATTCGTTAGCGCGAATGACTGACGTCATAATGACTTTAATTTTTAATGTCATATCGAGTCTGAAGCACGTATCCATCAGAGTTGGAACCGATCACCGAAACCGGTCAGACCTCGGTACCGAGTTGATCAGTTTGCTTTTATATTTGCTTGATGTTTGCTTTAACACAGAAACGAATGAACATTTTCTGTGAAGAACATCGAATGTACGGCATGATTGCACACTGCATGCATACGCGTAGCACATTATGTGTATGGCTGTGTAGGCTGCATCCTTTATACACGTATAATATGAATGTACATGTATGTATACAAATGCGATTATAAGACGCAATGAGATGAGTAGCCCGTAACTTATGCATCAATTGCCATGGAGAGAGATAAAAGGAGGTACAGCTTAAAAGAATCATTATTAATCTATACAAGAGATCACTCTATCGTTGATGTTGTGCTTGATCTCGAGAACGTAGTTCAGTCAAGCCAGTTCGAATCAGTCTGAGAGGACGTTCGACAATGCTGACTTTCGACGTCATCTTTAGCAAATGATCTTCATTAGACCAGGCTGTATGAATGCATCATTGTCAACTAAGTAACTGGACTTGTCGATTGAGTCATTATCAATGTATCAATTGAAGTAGTAATATAGAGAGATGAAAGCGGCACAAGCTCTTTGTGATTTGTAGAGTTGAACTACATCGAAAAGTTGAACTTCCCTTTAATTGTGGTATGCAAAACAAGTATTATAGAAAAGCAAATCGCACTCAATTTTCGATAACTTGAGATAATGTTTTTCAAATGATCGATACATTGACTTGACTTCAAAACTAGAGAACTAAATAGTGACCATAGAAAGGCATTTGATCGCAAAAAGAGTTTCACCGGGGCTGGTAGAAATATGAAAAGAAGAAACATGAAAATAAAAAAAGAGGAATATAATATTCTAGCTGTAGGTGTGCAAGCACTATCTGCAGCATAATAATATGATATTTCTTGCTAGAACAATCCTATATGAGGACTACTGATGAATGCCAAAATAATAGCATATGCACGAAATTTCCAGCAGAAAATAATGAAGAATATAATAAAAGTTAATGAAACATAATCTCGATCATCGTGTGTAAGCTTTAAAATGGAAAGCGGGTGGAGTCGCCACACAAAAAGTTTTTCGTGCGATTTTATTGCTGACACCCGAAATATCTCGAAATCCCTTGCGCTTTGCTAAGTGGAAAAGACTTCGGAATTCTTAATGGGATTTTACAAGATCACATCAAATTCATCAAGTTTTATTGTAGATCACGCCATTTAATGTTCCAACGTGCTTACAAGAATCCCATGGCATTATGATCATAATTGCCGTCATGAAAAATCATTCAATTTGTTTTATAATGCTTAGAATGTTTAAAGAATTTCAAAAAGTTCCATGGAATTTGACAAAATTGCCAGTGTTCTACGGAACTTCAATGGATTCGTTGAACTTTGTAAAACTCCCTGCAATCATGAGTTTCACGGAACTTAAAATTATTGCCACAAATTCACTGCTCCATTGAATTTCACAAAATCCCACTACCATGTTCAATGAAAGTTCGCGAAGTTTTATTACACTCACTGTGTTCCATGCCGAATGCTTCAAACTTCCAACATAACGGTGAGTTCAACTTGGCAATGCTCCATCTTTGGCTCCATCATCTTCATGAAGTTCCATGAAGCTTTACAAAAATTTCAGCAGATTCCATGGAATTTTTGGATGATCCATGGTATTTCACCAACGACATGGAACTCTTGCTAGCTCCATGGATTTTGATGGAACTCTAACAAATTGTATTGTAAACCGCTTACTAACAAACACATATGAAGGATGTATACCAAAATATATTTTCCTATGTTGTTTTTAATCGGGCAATCAGTGAGTGAATTGTTCGTGCCGTTACATGCCAAGCACAAACGAACATGTATGAAAGGAAGTCAAGATTCGTATGAAAAACATACTAAACCTCTCTGTAAATGCGAGAATCAGTTGCTAGTTTCAAATTGCATATGAATTTTGTAGGTCTGCTTATCAATTTGCATATAATTTTCGCATCTAGCGATTTCCAGCGATTGCCAATGTGGTTAATCCGGAGCTGTTGCAAATGGTAGTCAAAACATGTTTAATCACATTTTAATCAAATTTCAATGGATTAGAAATTTTGAAACACTCGCAAGTGTAGGACATTTTAACAATCTTGATAGCCTACATTATTGAAACCGCGCATTCATCCAGGCCAAATATACCACATGTCAGGACCACGAAAATTATCCAGTTCATTGTGGTTCCAATTAAATCCAATGAAATAGAGCGCATTGTCTCACGGAGATGTAAGTCTCAACTTAAACAAAGACAAAGCAGTGCATGTTCTTATGAGAAAGATCGCCTTGTTTGACTCTAGCGCTGTTGCAGAAATATTTGGCTTTCCAGGAGAGCAGCAAGATTCTCAGCTTGCAACTCAGCTGACTTTTGATTTGGTCTCTCCACTTAAAAGAGAGAAATAGATACTCAAGCAAGCATCTAAGGTGCCTTTTGAGCATTTCAGAGTGGTTCTTAGCAAAATTGGAATTAATAGGTGCATGTGTACAAAATAACAGGGTCTCCTTGAAAATGAATCAATAAAGACAATTTTGAATAATGACATTGTGCGCAAATTTGAACGCTGTGACCACGGCATCATAAATCGAAATTACTTTGATCCTTGATGTAACCTGATTTTTTTGATGCACAGGGAGGGATAGCTACAAAACTGTTCCGACACGCGAAGAAGGATTCAGATACAGGATTCACACACATGACTTTTTCTATTATTGAAGTAAGTATCTTGTAAAACTTGATTTCTGTTTTTATCAAGTAGACGCGTTATTAGGATAGAGAAGGGAGGACGCCCCTCCGGATAAGACGCCCCCATCGATTTCTCAGAAGTCAAAAATGACACTGGATGTTTTGCCTCTCTCAGGGGTACTTAAAATGCTCATGGAAGAAGGTGGGAACCCAACAATCATTGAATTTTCGTCACTATAGTTTAGAAAATATGCTACTTTTCTCATTTTTGATACGTCTGATGTAACTTTTTTAAGTTAAGGTGAAGTATTATGAAGCAGTCAGACATCATAAATGCAGAAAGTTTGAGTTTACAAATCACAAGACATGATTTAAAGATTCTTTGATACACTCTAATGTTTTCATTTGAAAACACGTTGAAGAAAAAATATGCAGTTGAACACCCCTCTACAAGGCAGGATAAAACGCCTCCCAGGGACTTTTTACCCTCACAATATGTTTTTACACTTTCGTTGTCTGTGGCATTAGTTCATATCTCCTGACTTTTCTTGCTTTTATTTCAAGCCAAATTCACTATTATTGCTTTGTTATCCATGCAATAAATAAGTTTATTATATGTACACCGGGTATCACTATTCTATTTATTCTACCACAGTGGCGCAAATAGGTGAAATTAATAGATACGCTAGTGACCGATATATTGCACACCGAGGTTTGGCGGCAACCCTGTGGTAGCAGCACCCCTTCAGTCTTCCACGGATCCGAAGTTGATGATCACTGGTCTATATATGGCTGTCGCACTCTAAGTTTCGTCGAGACCGAAGCTGCTGCAGTTTCGGCATGCATATAGAGGAAGCATGTAGAGGAAACCCACATTGCATGGCTCTGCAGATAGGCGGCGACAAATTACATAGCTTCAGCATGCTGTCATATATTTGGGGTACCGATAGAGCGGAAAGTTTCCGTATTCCTTCATGAAATGACGCAACATAAACTAGATTGAGCTCAGTAGACAATGTCTGGACAATTGCGGTTGATAAGCACTAAAGATGTGCGTCCGATCAGAGAATGGCCGTCGATCCGATCCGATTGTATAAGGGAGAAATCCGATCCGAATGACTTGACAGTCAATACCATCCAATCCGACCCGATCTGAAATAATCCGAAATATTTTGATTTCTTCGCATATCTTTGAATTGAAAGTATTGAATTTCATCGAGTAGCTTCGGGTTATGTAGGCCTGTTAGTCCGGCAGCCAGAACGAGTTTCTGCAGGGAACGAGGCCGAAAGTGAGATTTTCACAGAATGATGTACACCCTATGCCTACTACTAATCGGTGTGTCTGCCGAGTTCTAGTGAGTTCCTCTTCTTGTCAGACAAGATCAAAGAAAAACACATGTAAATCCAATGGGACACAGATTGCAGTTTTTGGCTAAAATGAAATTTTGTATGCTTTCTCTGATTAAGAAAAAAGTACTAAGTCCAGAGTCACAATTTTTGGCATGGAATGTCTTCAGATCATTTCCTTTCATGTTCATGCAGCCTTCATGCATGTCTATAAAGCTGAGCACATTTACATTTGGCGAGTCTCTTAATGTCGGCAAACGCAAACATATTGAGCAACTTCATCAACATTCAGCCACATTCTCGCACACATTGCCGATTTGATGCATGATGAAAGCACATGCACATCATAGGAAATGATCTGGAGACATTCCATGCCAAAAATTGTGACTCTGGGCTTAGTACTTTTCGTTTAATCAGAGAAAACATACAAATTTTCACTTTTACCAAAAACTGCAATCTGCGTCCCATTGGATTTTCATGTGTTTTTCTTCGATCTTGTCTGACAAAAATAGGAACTCACTAGAACTCGGCAAACGTGCCGATTCGTAGTAGGCATAGGGTGTGCATCATTCTGTGAAAATCTCACTTTCGGCCACGTTCCCTGCAGAAACTCGTTCTGAATATCGGCAAACTATTGGGTATATGCATTGCCTTCGCAGCCTATTATTGCTACCGGTCAAAATATTAGTCTGGTCTTCAATGTAAGGCTAGACAATGAGCTACTATTTTCTTGGTGAATTATGTTAATAATCATTCTGATTGGTGATGTATATAGGCTTGAATGATAAGACACGGGGTTCAACATTTTTGCATGACCTGGTTAGCCTAATGGTTTTATGATTTGTGAAATGTCTTTATTTGAAGGAAATATTTCGCCGCAGTATGACAGTCTACCTGAATATAGGCTACTTGCATAATGCATGTATAAGAAATGGAATAATATCAGATAACGACATCATAAATGCCTTAATTTAAATAACAATACTTTCTTTTGAATAGGAACAAAATGTGGAAGGTCCTATAAGGCCTATACATGTACATCGAGATATCATTGGGCTAATAATGAGACAAGCTGACAAGCTATGGTATATTTCTTAGATTATAGCTGCATTATTAGACAGTATAGTATCACATTCTTATCTGACAACCGAGTCAGCGTACACGGATCTGTCTCATGATGTACTAAGTAGACAGGAAATGGATGACTTCGAATTCCGACCCCGAAGAACGGTGTTTGAAATGTTGAATGAGCGCAGCATGTCATGTTTTTAATGTAATTAAAAGTAATTTGCTGAGTTGCATTGAAGAGACGAAATCTAAATAGATCTCCATAATTTCGGATTAATTCGGACTTTTCTTGACCGATCCTGTCCGATCCGATCCGAAGTTCATTTTCGCAATCCAAATCCAATCAGAGTCCAAAATGATTAATACGAAACCGATCCAATCCGATATCGGACTGGATCGGATTGGACTCGGATCGGATTCTCACACCTTTAATAAACACCATTGATAATGATTCTATTTGTGTGCAAGGTTGTGTCTTGGGTTCACTTTTGGGTTTTGGGTAGTCTTGGCGGTATCCAAGAAACTGGGGGTGCGGACCCAAGAGCTTGGGTACCCCCCAAGAGTAAAAAAATTGACCATTATTGATCATGTTTTCTTGGAAAAAATTCTACCTAAGTATTTGACCACATCATGTCATAGCAAGTCATCGACATGTAAACTTACATGTGTGTACATGTAAATGCAACCTGCTTCAACCACACGATTGGTCTATGATAAAACTGTGCTATCATCAACTTTGATATAGACCTATCGTAAATGTCTATCTGATGGTTTGTTTAAATAGCTTTTTAAGCTATGCTTTGTTTACCTATGGCTTCCTTGTGAATTTAATCCATTAAACTGGATGTAATGCACATGGTGCTAGACAGAATTTTGTATATATCATTTTGCGTGAAATAGAACAAATAATAAATGAAAAAATAGAATGCATGAAACCAAAACCTGTATAACGCTTATACTGCTAAATTGGTAGCCTACAGAATCATAGCATGAATCATGCACGGTCCAGTCCGTAAACAATAAACGCAATGATGATAGACAGGCGATAGTGACAAATGTAATTAACGCATTGTATATGGAAAAGAAGTTATATGATTTATTAATATGCAGTAAGCAAAATTGTAGATCTACTTTTTTTAAATGAGATTGTAACCTTTGCTGCTATGAATTTAGGTTGCAGATATAAAGTGAGTATGTTAGGTAGAGTAGCAACTCATCATTAATTAAATCCCCATTGTGTATAAAGTTTCGATTTTATTTAATGAACTCGAGTTTAGACCCAGTACCACATGTGAGCTATGCACATTTTTACACTTTTGGAGAAATTTACACGGATTCAGCTGATCATGATAGCAGAACAGAAGGAATAATAGCATTTTATAAATACTTCGTGTCATGTCAACATTGAGAGGTAATATATCTTGATAAATTAGCAATTCGATGAATTAATGCTTTAACTTTAATGCTTAGTCTTATCAACAAGAGCATTTTCTTGAGCGTGATCACATCACAAGATGCCTGTCAATGGAAGAGCAAAATAGCACGATCAAAGATAATGTAAATGGATCCACATTTCTGGTGAGGTTGAAGAAATTGAACATGAATTTAGTGAATCATAAAACCATACCGATGAAAATGGAATCAAAACTTGAAATTTCAGCCAATAAGTACAATGCGTTCTCAAGCTTTTCATGAAGACTTGCATTACGATGCAGTTCATGAGATTGCCTTGATAATTTTCATAAGTTCCGCTTAATTGTGGTGCTTGTTTGGAAGCATTCATTCCTTCTGATATCCAAAATGTTTCATATTACTTATATATTGTGTTCATGTCGACGGTATATATTTTTCAGGAATAATTTTCAAAAATTTAGCTTTTTAAAAACTGCTGAAATAGTTTTTTGGATCGCAGGCATGCGATCTCCGCAAAAAACTGAATCTTTACATACAAAATGTTCGCTGTATACAGATACTTTTGTGAGTCGACACTCTACCTACCATATACCTACCATACGAAGAAAATCAATGGCAATTGAAGACTATTTTTCGACATAATTCAGATATCGTTTTTTTACTCACCCTGTACTTACTCTATGGTTGCAGAAACTATAAGTTCATTATTATATGAAATACGAACGAACTATGCATATACATATGCCTATCATTGTCCTCTCTATTCCGCCAAACGCATTTTTCTTGGTTATTGAAATGTTTGAAGTTATTTCGTTCCTTAATTCTCCAGTTGTTGAGATAAAATCCTCCATAATTATTATTATTGGGATTATCATGTTTTTTGTTGACATTCATTTGTTGTTTTCTGTTGATATTCATTTGTTGAACAAAAAACATGATAATCCCAATAATAATAATTATGGAAGATTTTAGCGCAACAACTGGAGAATTAAGGAACGAAATAACTTCAAACATTTCAATAACCAAGAAAAATGCATTTGGCGGAATAGAGAGGACAATGATAGGGATATCTATATAGGTAAAACATCTGAACCTCGAATTCTATGGAAAGATTATCTTCATGCTATGACCAGCACAGTTCATATGCACACAGAGGACATACGTATTACTAACTGACTAACTCCTGTCTATGTACCAACTATGATCTTGTGAGTTATAATATGCAAAATTCAAATAAAAATCATTAATCCCTTGAAAAGTCCCAGAAAGGGACGCAACCGGTTGGGATATTTCCTAAGCTTAGATTGTTTTCTTTTGGGCTTTTATTACTGTATTGATTGACCATTTTTGACTTACTATTTTTTTCATTATATACATGTATATGAAATATATCTTTGAACAACAGGTGACAAATTGGTGCTTCACTTTTCAAAATTAATCTCAATTCACAAATTTCCTATATTTTGCAAGTCTGCTGTTTTTTTTAAATTGCGATGATATAACAAAAATCCTTTTTGATAACAGACATGATATTTGGTTGAAATATTGCAAAATTACAATGGCAATTACTCAGCTACCAGGCCATCAATATCTACCATTGTAAGGTCAATAAACTCAAAACAAATAGTATTTCGATTTAAGTCACATTTTGTCAACTTTACAGAGAGAATACGCGCATACAGCTCATTCGTATTTTTCTGACTGAATTCCTTTCTTCTAAAAGCACGGCGTAACTGTAAGGTGTTTTTAATTCCCATAGTAAATTTTGTAATTCGTTGATGCCAAGGGATAATAAGACAACGATTCGAATTTGCAATATTCAGTATTTCTTCGGCCCCGAGCCAGAGTATAACATTCACATACTTATAGCCATTCATGGTCCTATGTCACAGTCCGGTCTCACAGTGTCCACTGTTTTACAGCTATTGTCCGCCAACAAGGGAATACAGGAAATTCAATTGACCAGAATTGCAAAGCTGGCTGACTTATCTGCTGACGAGCCTAAAAAGTGACTTGCCGATGACCAGTTTTCTGTTTGACAGTTCGTAATCTTCGGTCGCCCATTGTTTTATAATAATTTTCAATATGTGTGATTTGATGAATTTTTGACTTTGCCTGGATATGATCAGCAGTCCTTCCGGCCTTTCAATGACTAACTTGTTTCCTACAATCTCTAGTAAAGTAGGTAATTGTGTATATTGTGTTACGTTGCACATAGCTTGAACTCATTGGCTAAAATGTTTCAGATATTAAAATTTCTGAACATTCACAAATGAAACCGAATTTGGAGTCATTTGGTATGTCATTGAAGTGATGGGCCCAGACCAAGTATTCCTCATCGCCATTCTTGTTATTTGGTTCCTCTGCATTCCATTTGAATCCAGGTGATGGAATTTTCATACTAGATCTGTACCAGTACCACCCATCATGCGGATTTCTCGATTCAGCATTTTTCCTGCCACCAACATGAAATCCTACGAATATTGTTGCTAGTGTGAGGTTCCATACAGTGTCAATTTCCTCTGACGATGTAAGCTCGACCAATTTCGCATCTTGTTGACTGCAATGCATTTCAGCATCTTTCCACGATAATTTTGTACGATTTATCATATATCGCGAATGTTGCCACTTTAGAGAATATTCGGAAGGACATTGTAAACGATTTTTAATGACCCAGATTTCAGTCTTCGGTCTCAACGTATTTGATATTTCAAATTGCATTATGGATCGAGAAGATAACAACCTACATTCTATGTCGTGATGGATGCCTCCACACTGTGGCTCAAGACTGCAAAGTTTAGCACAGTCTGCAGTCTTCTCAACATTGGTGATCCTCGCGAGTCGTTGTATCTGATCAATATTGTCGATCTCAGCTTTGTGGAAACAAATGCTTGAAACACATCGGATAAAATGAATAGAAAGAATAAGAACTGAACTTGACTGAAGATGAATGCGCGCCATGTCGTTAGTAAATTAAGCGGGAAGTTATCTGCGCTCATCCTAAAAAATTGCAACATTGTGTAAGACAATGTTATTGTGCTGGTACCTTTTCTCATGTTGTCATGATGATAGCTTCTAATATTTGCAAAAAAATCTTCACCCGAGGAAAATGGAAGAGATTTGCTAATGACAGCGATGAAAGCGCACGTTGATAATGACATGCACAGCTTATACTGTTGTCTGTGTCACCATGATATATACGTGTCAAGAAGGAGTCTGTGAACTTGCTATAATCTTTTATCTTAACATTCACTGCTATACACTGTAAATCATGGCGTGATATTTAAGTAACAATCGAAATAGAAAACGAAAGAGCACTGAAAATCGAACTTAAATTCACAGAAATACTAGGATTGATCAATAACGCTGAAGCAAGAACATGATGAACTACAAAAAGGGAAGGGTACACAAGCGTGAAATTCTGACTGAGCTAGTGAAGATCATTCGAGTTCGTATTAATGCATGTTTTGTATAGTGGCAATTGTCGATAATAATTGAAGAAGCATCAGTCAGTCAGCACATGAGCCAGCACTTCAGGGTGGATAGTGAATATTAGGATCGCGCTCCATGAGTTCTATAGTGTGAATGGTAGGTAGGAATATAGCGATGAATCGATGGAGCTGCGTCATTGCACTGCTACAACATCACTTCACACTTAAGTTCAGGCTTCTTAATTTCAGGCGCTTACGCGCCCTCAAATTTCCTACATTATTGCCCTCAAAAATCCATATCAATGTTATATTGTAGCACAATCAATTTTATCTTGCACGGCTTTCAGGCGGATAGTTTCATTGCACCTACAGACTGTTGTTTTCGATCAAAAGACCCTTGATAGTATCGGTGGCACGAGACGCGTCAGGCAAGTTTTTGGTAATTTTAAAATATAAATTACGTCGAACAAAAGAAGTGATTGAAACTTTTTTTCGCGAATAATGACTAATCTCTCGTACGGACAAACGATCAGGAAGACAATCTCAGTCACATCACCAAAAAAGTCAAATTATCGTTTAATTGCTCAAAAGTAAAGTTTCCGTGATTTGTTATAGGCCTATTCATTCTTCAAAACGAAAAACTGTATAAAAGTATGAAAATAGAACACAAGCGTTTGTAAAAACACTACATGAAAATAAAATTTCAAGTACAACAAGCCTAATTGAATTGAAAAAGTGAAAACAGAACAAATAATTCATGTAAGTAACCTATACAAAATGACACTTAAATACTACATGTGAGCTGCATACGGGCTTGAATATTTCAGTTCCACTTGCGTAGTTAACGCTGTTGATAGTTAACGCAAATCAACAGCTAGTTACTTGCATACATAGCTGCTGCGCATGTATACATTTACATCTAGAATTTTGTTACGTAGTACGACCACTATTTATACACTTTTTCGCATTAGTCAAAATAAAGAATGCAATATAAGAAATTTAAGCGAACTACTGCCTTTCAAATTTGGTGACCCGCCATCCCTTTCGCGGGCCACTCCTTATGGCCAGCTATCCCAACTTGGTTTCCCACAACTGGCCTAAGACGATTCCTGATGTAAGCGCTTGTCATTCCCTCCGACTGCTTTGAGTCATGCTAGCGTAAATCATTTTCTCTGACTGTGCTTTGAGTCATGCCAACGCCTGTCATGCTCCCTGACTGTGCATTGAGGCCTGCCTAAATTTTCCATCCTTTCCGAATGTGAGTCCTGCCAACGTTTACCCACTTCACCGACTACGCTTAGAATCCTGTGCATATCTTATTGATCCAAATGCATTTGCGGTCAATTGTAAAAAACAGTTCTTAGATGGATGTGCATATTGGATATAGCCGGCTAGATATGCCTTATGATATTTTTCGACTAGTACAGGTGCTTGTCCTGTACATGCACAACTCGCTGAATGAATAATAATTTATGTACCCTCTGTCTTCGAACTCAACAGACAACTTGCTCTTTCAGTGTTTCTCGAATGGATAATTCTTATGTCGCAAGCTATTGGAAATGGCACACACTCTCTCAAACAACAAGCTTTTGGACAGCCGTAAGTGAGTGGCGTGCGCGTTATGATATCACTTCGGCCACAACAAAACACACTTCGCTGTCTTGCTACATTCAGTGTATGCAGTGAGGAATGCTGAGAAGAGAATGGTGAAATTATCAAGTGAATCATTTTTCATGCGCTTTTTCTTTAACAATGATCGGACGAACCAACAATTTGGAGAACTAAATTTCTCACGACTGCCAACTTCTAAGCAAAGAATCTGACGGACCAACAGTATCGAGAAAACTCGTGCGCAAGTTTCTAAATTCTTAGAATCTGAAAGAATTATGTCAATCGAATCACTTTGATGGAATTCACAGCAATCCACAAGCGACGCACGACTATTTCTGCGAGGTTTCAGGAATTTCTTTTTCCTCACTTACCAAGTTTCAGCGTGTGCAATCGTTTTGAATTAGTCTCCACTTCTACTAAGCTGAAAGAGTTAAACACTCTAATTTTGTGGAGCCTTCGAACCCAAAGAGTTCTAAAATAAGTACTGAATGTTTCACAGTCAAAAAGTGCTAGAACTTAGGACTCATTTCTTAGACGCAGTTAGTTCTCAAGTTTACTACTATTTTTATTACTCATTTGGGACTATGGAAGTCACAAATCTATATTTTTGGTTCCAAGCAGTGTTCAGCATTAGTACTCGAGTACTTGGCTGCACGAAATTACTCGAGCAAATATTTCTGTGCTCTAGTACTCGTCATCAAAATTTACAAACAATGATTTAATGGAATCTGCATAATCTTTAAATTTTCTGTTAGTGACGACGACATATTCTTGAATTCAATTTTGGCATATGAATTAAAACGTCAATTACAAGTTGGCATCAACAGATCTACATGCCTATACGAGCGTAGTAGAGATGAAGCTCGCATTCAGCGGTGAATTGAATTGCAAACTGCGGATGAGCTTCTAACAGTGCACTTTCACACAATACAACATTTATACCGCAAATCTCATTGATTAGCGTTCTGTTTGAAACTCCACCCTCAGTTTAGCATGAAACAGATCCGTCTGCATGCGTCTGCCATATGTCTCACGCAGCGAAACGACATCGATAGAAAAGTGAGTCAAAAGTTGCAAAAACTACAAATTGCAGAAGCACAAGCGCTTCCAAATCAGCTTTTAATAGATCCATTAAATAATTATTGGATGCAGCAATGAACACAACATCGTAAATATATGAAATGGTAGCCCTACCGTATGTAGACATTGACAAATTCGTTGATTTGTCGATGAAATCAACGAGCCGTTGTTGATCATGTGTGGCTGGTGCTAGATTTTGGCCAATCGGCGTAATCTCGGCGACACTCCAGCGACTGCCCCTGAGAGAGGAAGAAAGATTAAACCACTGACAATTATACATACAAAGATGGAAAGATGAGATAAAGACTCAAGATAAAATACAGCATTTGGTCACTGACGCGTATTGTACCTGAATAAAACATGTTGTGGAATTTATTTAAAAATACATTTAGGGCACTGCCCCTAATGACCCAATGGACGCTACGCCCCTGTTACCTACCATATACAAAACAAACGGCAAGCTTGAGGATAATGATAGATGGTATAGAAACACTTGTAATTTGTGAGCATCATAGAATGAAGATCTGATAACAAATCTGTTTTCTGGAGGGGTTCTCAAACTCCGGACCTCGGCATCATTTTTACGGACCACAATGACCTCTTGATGAACACGTTGCATATGATTTCCTTGTACATGTAGTTTATTTCGTTATCAACCAGGCTTGATCTGTCCTTTAGGATGTGCGCCAAAGGCCACATTTGAACCAGACTTGAATTCTATCTCTTTGGAGCACAACCAGCTTCATGTCTCGCATTAATTCTTTCTTGATGGATCTGTTTACATGTGTGCAATAACTCAAATTTCCCTAACAGAGAAATGAAATGGTACAGTGATTTCTGAGCTTTTTAGACCATGCCGCTCATTTCACATAAATTTACTTTTGAAATAGTAACAGAAGAAAATGTCAGTGCGAAGTGTATGGAGAAAGATCAGTGCAAAAAATAAGTGTATCAATAAATCAAACCTATCTGTTGTGCGCATATGCACGTTTTGAAATCATTAAACGTTGCGTTGTAAGTGAACTAGAAGATAATATTTGTGCGCAAAGCTTGCATGAAATGAATGGAGGAACAGAACATCTGCACGTATAAACATCGTACTTAAAAACAAGGTTCATTTACATACGTACACATTCATTTAGTACGATAAACAGCAGGACTGTGACAAGACTTTTTTGCCTTATCTTCCTGCTTCATTACGAATGAGACTCTGAACTTTTGCGTCAGCCTTACGTGTACAAATGAAGAAGTTGATCGTATTTTCAAGTGGTTCCCAAATCGGGAGCTCTCTGTGATTCATATCCTAGATACTAGGACAAATCAAAGATGCATGTGACAAGGCGACTTGCAAGGAATATTTAAGGATTAAATTGCGTATTCCTACAAGTGCATGTATTATACTCCCAAAGACACACTGTTGTTAGTTGTAGGCCTAACCGCCTAATTGCTGTCATTTTGCGTAGTTCCATCAGCATTGAGTTGTTGCATAGTCATCTAAAAATTACAGGATTCCAATTTTCTAAGATTTAATTAATGTACACTTATAGTACTATGCCATCATCCCACTGCAGTGTTTTTCCGAACGTGCCTCAACGGGATTTCGTCCCCTGCTGATATCCCCAACTATTACACCAATTTTGCCAAACCACGCATCATGAAAGAATTGAGAGCCTTCGGATATTTTGTATAGAAATAAGATCTTCAGCATGTTTATGACAAGGACTTTCGAACCGTTCTATTTCATGTCACACACTGTTGTGAGATAATTTGATGCGGATCATCATCATCATCATCAACATTTTGTTAGCCATGGCAAATATATGCCGTTGGAAAGATGTACAACTACAAGACTGCTTGGATGCACCAGCACAGCGCGAATGCACGTGTTAAATAATGTTGAAAATAGTACTGATAGGAAGTACTTATCAACATGCAAAGACTATACGGTTCACACATTACATTATTGAGCAAAGACACTGGATTGAGCAAAGACACACAGAGTTAAGACTGATTCGGAAAATTACACAAAACATGTGAGGCAAGGGATTTCAGGTGGGCTTGAAAAGCTGACAGGGACCATGATTGTAGGGATGAGTGGGGAAGAATGTTTATAATGCCACTTGTGAGGGATAAAGGTGCCCGCCGAAAGCGCTCGGATGGCGGATTAGTAGGCTGCATAATTTTAGGCAGTTCATAGTAGGTTTGTCTGAGGTTGTAACTGAGCTGACGTTGTAAGGGTTTATATAAGAGAAAAAAAAGCACGGGGACAAGTATCGTTAATCATTTTATAGACTGTGCTTGCAATGATACGAGCACGACGAACAGACAGCAGCTCGAGCTTAACCTCATCATAATGAGTCCGACCGAGATGGATACGGAGAGGCAAGTGCAAAATATATCTGATGGCTCTGTTTTGTAGAGATTCAAGCCTGTCGGACAGCACTTTGCCAATTCCAGCAAAGGCGAGGGATCCATATTCCAGGTATGGCCGAATGTATGTCTTGTATACTTGAATGAAGAGATCTTTACAGTAGGGAATGTTGGAGCACAAAATACGAAACGCGTAGAGTTCTCTGTTTATTTTGGAGCATATATGTTTGACGTGATTTTCATACTTCAGGTTATTTGTAAGAACAATACCAAGATGCATGTGGATTTGAGAGAAAGAAATGAGTTTGTTTTCGAAGGTTATTCCTTGCGGCGCAGGTCTTTTCTTGGACTTGGAGATTAGCATAGATACAGTTTTTGTGGTGTTGAACTTCATACTCCATATTTTGGACCATGCAAGAATGTCTTGAAGAGATTTGTTGACGTACGCAACTGCCACGACAGGATAAGCATGGGAAGCATATATGAATGAATCATCCGCGTATGCCATACACTCAACAGTCGGAGAGTTTTCGAAGGGTTTGGAATTAACGTCCTTTATGAGAGAGTTAATGAAGAGGGTAAAGAGGGTGGGTGCAAGAACACTGCCCTGAGGAACACCCGCGGATAGAGGCTTCCATGACGAGAAAGAGTTCCCTACTCTGGTCTGTTGTTGACGATTTGTGAGGTAGTTGGAAATCCATCCATAGAGGTAACCACGAATACCTGTGGCCAGTAGTCTGTGGCGCAAGGCCTCGTGTGGAACTGTACCAAAAGCATTGGATAAATCCAGAAAGGTAATTGCTGTTGTCTGATTTTCTCCATGGCTGTAGTCCATTTTTGTTGAAGAAGCGCAACTTGCTCTGCTGCAGAATGACCTTTGAGAAAACCAAACTGATGTTCGTGCAAAATTTTGTTGTGACAGAGGAAGTTGGATAGTTGGTTGTTTATGATATCTTCCATAACTTTCACAATAGATGATGTCAGGGAGATGGGACGATAATTGTCAGGGTTGGCATGATCTCCTTTTCGCTTGTATACTGGCACCACTGTGACCATTTTCCACTCATCAGGTAGTTTGCAGTTTTCTAAGGATACGCGATATAGGTGGGACAAAATCGGAGTTAGTTCTGTAGCACATTGGGTAAGAAAAAGGTTGCTCAGTCTGTCCGGCCCAGGGAATTTGGAAGTGTTAAGTGTGGAAAGTTTTTTGAAAACAGCATCGTCAGATATATTAATATTTGAAATCATGGAATCAGTTGTTGGGGTGCAATCTTCGGTATGGAAGATACGTGTTTCGTCACCTTGTTGTGCGTCGGAAAATATTTTATTGAAGAGTTCTGCTTTGTCTTTGTTGGAGCGGTAATAGTCGTTATTGTGATTCGGTAGATTCGGAGGTGCACCAGAAAATTTATAGAGTTGACCAGCTAGTTTCCAGTATCGTCTAGTAGAAGGAGCAGCTAGAAGATAGTCAATCTTCTTTCGGTATCCTTCGAGACGGATCCTTTGGATTTCAGAGCTCAATGCGTTTCGATTGGAGCGATATTGAAGTAGGTCAAATTCAGAATTAGTGCCCTTATATCGATTCCAGTACTGCTTTTTTTGGATATAGAAACGTCGAAAGTCATCAGTAATGAAAGGTAGATTGTATTGATGCTTTTGAACAGATTTTGTCGGGACATGGCTGAACAGAATTTCTTGGACTGTTTTACTGACGAACTTCCAGGCATCATCATTGGATGTTGATTCAAACAAGGGTGACCAATCAGTAAAAAGTATAAAGTTTTGGATAGCACTCCAATCTTTAATCATGTTGAAATCGTAGACAGTTCAGTTTCAGGAATTGAATTCATTTGAATTTCAGGAATTGAGATCTTGATTAGGCTGTGATCGGCCGAGCCAATAGGGGGTAAAACGTCGACAGATTCGATGAGGTCAGTATCAGGAGATAGAACGAGGTCCAGAAGAGACGGGCTGGACAAACTGCTATCAGGAGTACGGGTTATTGATTTTACCAATTGCGAAAATCCTTGCTCTACGCAGAATGACTCCATGATCTGGCCGTTCCTGTCAGTGATTTCTGTCTCTAGCCAGTTGGAGTTGTGACATCGACAGTTAAAGTCGCCTATGATCAGAGGAGAGATATTGTACTTAGGGTTGTGTGATTCAAGGGCGGATATGATGTGTGATAAAATGTCCATGTTGGAGTTGGGGGGACGGTAGGCGAAGCAGGTCAAGAATAGTGCATTGGTAGTTCTGATAGACATCCATATCGTTTAGAATTCGTCCGACTCCAGTTTCGTGATACGCGCAGATAAGGTGTTTTGTTCTTTGACATAGATGATAAGTCCAGCTCCAAAAGATTCGAGATCTTTACGTATGATATAGTACCCACTAATATTGCGAACCGATTGTGGAATCTTAGCTGATAGGAAAGTTTCCGATATAAATACAAAAGCGCGACGGTGAGATAATACTTGCACTTTAAGTTCATCCAAATTTGTGAGAGGACCTCTGATGTTGGTATGCCAAAGCTCAATCATGGCGAGCAAATTTCCTCAGAGAGTCCAAGCGCGCTATATATATTGAACATTTGATACTATTAGCACTATGAGGTTAGTAGTAATCCCATGGCAAAAGAAAGCACAAATGAGCCTCGATGAGTCATCGCTGCTGACTCACCGCTGCTGAGTCCCCCCTCGAGAGAGGAAGAACATGGCCAAGGATGTGTTGGTGATGATTGGACCGAGTGGAGGAAACCGTTGATTTTTGGAAAATCGCGAAAAAACGACAGTTAGAATTTTAAGAAAATGGCTCTAACTTTTGAACGCGGCATCGTATGAGAAATCTGAGACCAGATTGGGAATCCTTGTGACATTTTACACCCGAATAGATGGGTTTTGAGGGTCGTGGGAGTGAAATAAAATTTTCGAATTTTCCATGTATCGAATTGTTTGATTTTTGGCGATGAATAGCGGAGGATTGGAAGTGAGTAAAGACGTCGGGTTTCTTTTAGTAGAAACACCGCACTTTGTTCTCTAGGATCCTACATTTTCAGATCTGCGGAAGTCTTCGTCTCAAAATGAGAGCATGTTTAAAATTGAATTTTTATGCATTTTTCAAGATGTTGGATACTTTGAAAAAATGACTGAATGAGTTTTTTCAACTCGGCTTCTTGTGATCGTAGAGAGTCGACGGATAGCTTCAATGAAGGGTGAGAGCGAGAAAACGTGACTGTCAAAATTTGAAGCCAATCGGAGCTCTAGCATCAGAGATAGAAGCGTTGAAAGTTTGGAAAAAAGAACAAAGGCCATATCAGCTGATGTACGAATCCTATATAAACTGGGAACCGAATGAGAAATCTCATTAAGACGAGAGACTGTCAGAGGTAGGTCGTCTCTCCAGAGCTCTGATGACAGCATCGGAAATTCCAAAATCAGGTTTCCGTAGGAAACTGACTTAGAAAATTTCATTGCTGATATCAGCTAAGGTGTCAGACTTATAGGTTAGCCAGAGTATGGCTTGTGATCACTTTCATCAAATAGGTCAAATGATAGCATCATGTGATAGCTATTGATCAGACCTATATTTACAGACTACTTATAAAATTTCATAAGTAGTGTAAAAAGTTGAAAAATTGAAATTGGCTATTTTTGTAGGTTTTATGGGATTTTCGACCCTGCTGAAGTCAATGAAGGAATGTATAAGTGTGTACGAGCAAGTCTTCTCATGTCTTTACATTATACAAGCGGCGTTTCACTGAAAGCGAGAATGGTATGAAGAATTTTGCTTTAATATTCCAATGACAGGGTCTTCCTTCGGGACGGCGGATGATGCCGTAGTGATAAGTGTGGCAAGGTAGTGTGTCATATTTTAGACCGAAACCTCTGGGGCAACTCATGTTGGGCATTTGACACAGTTCTCAACGTAGCACTTTGAACGCCAATCGGTTGAGTCTTAGCTATCTTGTCATGGGTGGCTACTAAACATCTCCATTGCAAAACGCTTGTGAATCACGGCTTGCTATCCCTCTCCATGGCTTGCTATCAAGCTGATCAAAGCAACGACTTGGGATGTTACCTCTAAAGTATAGTTAACAGAAACTCGTCATGAAAAAATGCTTTATTTGGTCTTTGATTTATCAACTGCCATCATTGAAACCCGTTTTACTAATAGCAATGACAATATGGTTTATTTTATTCAGAAGCAAATGATCGCCGTAACCATGAAAGTTGTCCATCCGAGAAATAATCTTCTGCAGATGTCGTGTATAAAACTCAGAAGCATCAGTAACATATTCTTGTCCGTAGGAACGAAATTGAAAATCAACACTTTCCGCTTCTTCACCCTGTGGAAAATGAACGTATTGACTTTTGCAATTAAGTGAACCTTGATGTGACTGTCTTTGAAATAAGATATCAACTCCGCAAATATTTCTCGTGTATAGTCTAAACATGCTTCCAATTCTGTCTCTTCCCTTTGAAACTCAAGGATGTAATCTTGTACCAAGCCTCCGAGGCTCTCTTGATGAAAACGAATCGTACAATCATCATGTTGCAATGTATTGACTTCAGGCGTCATTGTTGAGTCTATTGCTAAACATCATTTTTGCCCAAGACGATTTCAATAACGCGTTTCAAATGCGCGTGCGCACATCGGGAACTCTAGCTCGTCTGTGATTGGACGAGAGGTCTGATCCATTCAACGCTTGGGAAAATCTTATAAAGGGTAGTGGACAAGCTCTGCTCTTGACATTTATCTTTCACAAGGTGAGTGTCGGTGATCTCCTGCCATCAAGTTGTTTTGACTTGCTATCAAGTTGAATAGTCTCTTGCTATCAAGAGATTCACTTCTGCTCATAAGACACATAATCGCTGTAATACCTCCCTTGTTCGAGCGTTCCCTCGGGACGGCGGGTACTGCCGTAGAGGGATTGCGTTGCACGGGTTGTTCGTCGTTTGTTAGACCGAAACCTCTGAGCCGTTGCTCATGGTGGGCGTTCGACTTCATGCTCAACGTGATGCTTTCCCTCGCCAGTCAGAGTACTTCAGCCATTCGACAAAGGGTAGTCTCTATGATATGGAGTAGAGTGAAATGTAATTCGTTAGGTGTAACTTCAATGATTGTTCCCATGACAAAAGTCGACTAGGCAAATGTAACGATTTTCATCTTTCCTTTTCAGTGATTGAAATCTACTAACGTACTATCGTGTAATCTATTGCCTGTAACCAAGCAAAAAATGGAATTTGCAAAAATTGAAAATTACCGCATACCTGCTCAGAAGGTGAAGGCCACCATCGAGCAATGTAAGTATTTGTATCAAGGATGAGGTTGACTCACTCTATACCAACATCATTAGGGTGGATATCACATTTAAACGTAACTGAAGACCCATCACCTCCCTTCTTTTATTCATTTTTAAAGCGAATCCAACATTTCATTGTGCCACTCATTGTGCTGTTTCAGATCCTCTGTATCATCCTTGTCTCAACCTCTAATCTCTCTATCCTCTCTACAGATTTGGCCAAGATGAAGAAATGGGAAGAAGCCGCGAGGCGGAAATACCGCGAGGAATTTCCGGCCCTACCTCCCCGCCCGTCTACCTTTGCTCAAGGTACAACTCCTTTCTCGAGCTCGGGCATCGTCATCGCCCCACCTCCGCTGCCTGCTCCGCTACCTGTACCAGTCCCTGCTCCTCCCTTCCACGTCCCTCCGACACCGAAACCAAGGACTCTTCCACCTTCGGCTCGTGTCCCACTCCTACCTCCTCCGCGTCCATCGGTGTTGCCGGAGATTAATTCATTAGATGGTGAGTAACAGTGATTGGGAAATAGGTGTGCTAAGACTTCACTAAAACTCATTTCACACTTGAAACTGTGGTCATGTTACTAATCTCTCTTTTCTTTTTCTCAACAGATTTGGCGACGGTCCTCCTGGACGGCGACGTTCCCTCCCGCCCCATCATCATCCCTGCATCGCCACCATCACCTGCAGCGGTCGATCTCCCTATCCTCTCCGGAAAGTTGGTGGAGAGATTGCTGGAGGATCAGGCCATCGAAGCCGTGGAGATCGAAGTCGAGGAGATGGAAGTGGAGAAGGAGCTCTGATGCCAGCGATGTAACAAGATCTTCGTCTGAGCCTACAGTTTGAGACGTCACATCGCCGGCCACGGCTGCAGGGGAGGAGCTCAGCGCCGACCTCTACGACCCAAGTGTGAAGGTTGTGGACGCACGTTCTAGAGCAGCACCAACTTACAACGTTACATCGAAGGCGGATCCTGTGGCAGTGTGAGGCGACCACCGACGACATCAGATAGGAAGAATCTCCTTCTTTTTCTCCTTCTTTTCTTTTTCTCTTCTCCTGCTTTTCCTGCTCTTCGTGTCAGAAGACCTTTCCTACGGAGTTTGTTCTTTCTTCGCACACACTCTGTCACACCCATCCCACAGAGCTTTACACTGACAACAACGTCACTCTAAGGCTGAGCAATTTTTCCCTTGAGAGGCTCGTTCACGACTATGGGTTAAAAAGCTCTGAATCTGTACAAGATATTCATCCTTTCGTGATGAATAATATAGGTTTAATTCATCAAATGTTGACGAGCTTAGATAGATTTTTACTGAAAGGCATATTTTGTCTCACTGCTCGTTTCAATAAGGTAGACAGTAGCACGGGAGAAGTAGAGTCCACTGTGACCATTAGGATAGCCTCCTGTGCTGCTGATCTGATAGGTAATGTAGACGAGTGGATAGAGAGGCATGCGACCTATCTTGTCAAAAACTTAAATAAATTTAATGAAAGAGACGGCGGTTTGGTTTTTGATGGGATAGAGAAAGCAGACATTAAAATCAATCTTTTGGAGAATTTACAAGGGAGCGGTTGTTTCACCCTACCCAAAGCACTCGCTGACAAAAAGGCTGTCATCAATGTGAAGTGTCAGTCCTAGTGCTTCAAATATGCCGTCCTCTTCATTCTTCACTATAATCATATAGGTATAAATCGTGAACGAATCACTAAATATCGTAAATGGGAGGATAAGCTGAAGTTTGACGGGTTAGATGTCAACACATTAGATTTTAGGGACATCGCCCAATTTGAAAAGCTAAATAAAATTGATATAGTTGTCCATCTCTGGGAAAAAGGTCTGAAGGGCGTTTGGTATAACAACCACCAAAGTATCTTCGAGCGGGTTGTCAATCTCCTCCTAGTGTATAGCGACAACCACCCTGAATGGCATTATTGTGGCATTCCTAAAATTTCAAAGTTGTATCGCCACCAACAAAGTTATGATGACAAACATTAATACTGTGATCACTGCACACGATGCTTTAGGTGAAACCATTTTTGAACAGCATTACGAGTGGTGCTCTCGGGGTAGATTTCAAATGGAAGTCATGCCCAAAGATAAATTTTTTAGGCATGAGGAAAACGGCAATGAGCTCAGTCTCATATGCATCATCTATGCGGACATTGAATGTCACATTGAACAAGAATATCAAACGCATGAGCCAGTAGCCATTGCCTGTTATGAAGCATGGCATCCATATTATAGGAATCAAAATCAATTCATGTGTGGCAAGGCAAGGAGTGCGTTGATAACTTTCTTAACTTTTTAGATAGGAAAGCCCGTTTTCATCAACGATATGAAACGGAGCTGACTAGGAATCCCATGTGCTTCACAGAAGCCGATAAATTCAAATTTGATAGGTCCACGGAATGTCCCCGCTGCTGTTCATCTTTTGATGATCAGCAACATAAGAAAGTGAGGGACCATTGCCATCTCAGTGGTAAATTTAGGTCTGCCTTGTGCAGTAAATGTAATATGAAATTTAGGCTCAAAAGGCGAACGCTCCCCTTTATCTTCCATAACCTTAAATGTTATGATGCTCACATCATCATTCGCCATGGATTCGGCAAAATGAAATCCTGGTACTCTACAGTGATTACACAAAGTAAGGAAAATTTATGTGCATCACTGTATATAATTAGGAATTTAGGTGATCCTAAATAGGCAGAATTTAGGTGTCGCACTTTTGGTGACTACATGCTTGCCTACTTAAAATTAGACGTCTAGCTGTTGGCTGACGTGTTTGAGACTTTTAGGAAAGTCACATTAGAGCAGGACGCCATAAACCCCGTCCCCTTTTTTAGTCTACCTGGTCTTTCCTATCAGTCAGCCTTCAAGATGACGAAAGAGAGAATACATTTACTGCAAGATGCAGAAATGTACACGTTATTTGAACGTGGTATTAGGCGTGGCTTAACATTTGTTAACAAACATGTTGTAAACAGCATCCAAGACATAGGATCGACCACGCATTTAATGTACATTTATTAACATTATTAACCAGAGTAATTTATATGGGAGTGCATTATCCAATCCTTTGCCACAGTCTGACTTCCAATGGGTAGAGCCCCATGACATTGAACACTTCTTCAATCCAGCACACATCATGGTACTGGAAGATGAGGCCGACATAGCTTATTTATTTGAAGTCGACCTCATCTATCCAGAGTGTAGTAAGAACAAGGCAGTTGATTTTCCTCTCGCACCCGAATCTGGCATAGTAAGTCTAGATATGTTCTCTCCCTTTATGGAAGAACACAATAAGAAATATGAGGCGGAAAATGACTTAAAATATAAACCCACTAGGAAGTTGTTACTCACCCAATTGAACAAGCAGCATTATATCGTGCACTATTCCATCCTCAAATTCTATCTAGGTACGGGGATGCAACTTGACAAAGTCCATCGCGCAATACAGTTTAGGCAGAAGCCCTTTCTAAAACCGTATATGGAATTTAATAGTAAGAAACGGGCTGAATCCAAGAATCCTTTCGAAAAGAACTTCTTTAAATATAAGAATAATGCCCTCTTTGGTAAAACCATGGAGGATGTAAGAAAGCGCATGGTCTATCGTATAGTGACTGATCCGGAAACTATTGTCAAGTTATGTGTCTCACCGCTGTTTTGTCACCATGATGTCATTTCTGAAGACATCACTGGTTTTAAAATGTTAAAATCCAAAGTAGAACTCTGTAAACTTATTTATGTCGGTTAAGCTGTCTTGGATCACTCCAAATTAGAACTCTGCAAGCTGTTTTACCGCACCTTCAAGACTTGCCTACTGATCCAACATGTGGAATTAGTAGGAGGCGATACAGACAGCTTCTTCCTAGCTTTGACAACCGCTAGCCAAGTCAAGCAGGAACACATTTTAAAATATTTAGCACCCAAGTTTGATAGTTCCAACCATACCACTGACCATCTGCTTCACTCTACCACAAATAAAGCGAAGCTTGGCTGCTTCAAGGATGAGTGTGCCGGCAAAGAGATAGAGGAGATGATCTTGCTTCGCCCCAAGATGTACTCCATGAAGCTAAAATCCTCAGAGCTTTCTATAAAACGGGCGAAGGGCATCTCGAAGTCAATCGTTAAGAATATGACACATATAGACTATCGAGATGCTATAGATTCTCTTAAAATTAAAAAAGTAGAAATGACTATTTTAAAATATCAGTCGCATCAAGTCAGAACAACGACGTTTAGGAAACGAGGTCTCTCAGCTTGGGAAGACAAGCGATGCTGGATGAGTCATAAACCACTCATTACCGCATGGCCATCCAGACACTCATCTACCACCACCCAAGAGACAGAAACTTTCTCCTCCTCCGCCCGGCGATGTTTGATGATGAACGCTTCCTCTCTTTTGTGGTTGATGTTTTATTCTTTTTCACTCCATGGCGTTTTCTATGGGGTGTTGTGAGTGATTATCTTGTAACATGCTTTCATATTCTGATCACTTCATATCATTGCTTGCATATCAACTTGTTTCCTGACTTCGTTTTGTCCCTGTACAGTTTCCTACAATGAATTTGCTTTCTCCGGTGATGTGAGCCATAAAAACTTTGTTTTCTGTTACCATTAGTATTGCCTATGTGCGGTGCCATGAAAGTCGGCTGTGATGATTAACAACATATCATGTACATGTACATACTGTGTCGTTTTTTTTCACATAAAGTTTGGGTTCAAATAGGTGGGAGTAACTTGGTAATAATGTCATTAGCATTTCAGTGTTTGTTAAGTTAGAAAGAATGTCATAAGCATTTCACTGTTTGTAAAGTTAAAACTAAAGTCACAAGCATTTTACCGTTTGTAAAGTAAGAAATAACGTGAACCATTTCAGTGTTTGTAAAGTTAGAGATAAAGTCGTTGTTTGCAAAGTTTTAAATAATGTCATAGCCATTTCAGTGTTTGTAAGATAGGTAGAGTATAAAATAAAGTCACAAGCATTTTACTGTTTGTAGAATTCGAAATAAAGTTATAACCATGTCACTGTTTGCAAAGATAGGAATAAAGTTACAAGCATTTCAGTGTTTGTAGAGTTAAAATTAAAGTCAGAACCATTTAAGTGTTTGTAAAGTTAGAGATAAAGTTGTTGTTTTTAAAGTTCGAAATAAAGTTATAACCATGTCACTGTTCGTAAAGCTGAAATAATGTGATAGCCATTTCAGTGTTTCTAAGATAGGTAAAGTATAAAATAAGGTCACAAGCATATCACTGTTTGTAAAGTTTGAAATAAAGTTATAACCAGGTCACTGTTTGTTAAGTTTGAAAGTCGAATTATATCTTCCAGATTTTGGGAAAACATGTCACTTTCCTGACTTGTTTCATCATCAAGTAATCATTCGCAAAAGTTTTTCTGTCGGTAGGATAACATCGCCCTAAAGCATCTTTATTTAGTTTAGGTTGTTGTCTTGCATGTCTATGAATAGCACTGACTCATCACAAAGCTATGAACCTTGTTGATGACCTTTTCACCGACAAGTGTGTGGGTGATAGTCCAATGGGATGATTCATTCAAAACACATCATGTGATTAACACGATTCTATTAACTGTGACTCAAACAGATAACGCATTAAAGATTTAACAATGTCAGCTACTTTACTGATATCACGTAAACCGGTCATGATGCAATGTCCGTTGTGAAAACGCTGCAATATGTACAGGATGCCACTTCCGAATCAGAGCAGCAGGAGAGAGTTCAGTTTCATAAAATATGCAATGATTACTGGTTTTAATGTTTGCTAGATTCACTAACATCTTCAATTGAACAGACCCTACTATATTCTTCAATGTCAGGGGACTGAGACGCAGATGAGGCATGAGTGTTCGCATTTTCTTGATGACTTCGTAACACATGTACTTCATCACGAAATGAGAAAGGTATCCTAGGACTTGGATTTTGCCGCAGTGAAAGATTTGAAGATTTCGACCATTGCTCATGCGAATGACCTACATTTGTGGACGACCGCGATGATACACTGAATCGAGAAGATGGGTATGCAACTGTTCTAAATCGATGACTTTTCCGACATTCATTTCGCTCATGGCGTTGATGATGCGAGACATGATTCACAAAAGACATGAGAGTTGAGTGAACTTCTCTTTTATACTTTTCCCATGAGGGCTTTGGAATCACGATGTAGCAGTGATCATTATGTAGAATCATCTCTTGAATGCGAATAAATACAATGCCGTCTCCTACGTTAATGACACGGCAAGAGTGGGATAGGATAGCGCGATGCAACCTTTGTAGTTGTTACGTTTTAGAGTTATCTGAAGTTCAAGTTTCATATCATGAAATGTAACACAGTGACTTTTCCATGACACATAGAGGCATGCTGATAATTTCCACATGAACATTATTCAAAACTTTGTGAAGAGCTTCCTCAATTCCTCAGAAAGAAGGAGAGAGTGGTGTTCATGTGTGGCATGGAAAGTGTTAATTTTTCTTTCTTCATAAGGTGGCCGTTAGGCCTTGCTCTCATAAAGACCGATGGTGCGTTCTCAGTGTGTGTGGAGAGTGTTACTGTAGTTGATCATCATCAACATGGACATCATTTTTGAAGGTCATGGAGACAAAATAGGCATTCAACGTAAACAACTTTACGTCCCTGCGCGGACCCATGTAGATGGTTTGAATTTTAATTTCAAATGAGTAGAATCCTTTTCCCAAAATGGGGAGAGGTTTGCAATTGAGTAAGTCGTTTTTGTTGCCTCCCTTTCCATGGATGATGAGACAGTGTCCATCCATATGAACATTCATGTATCTTCTTTCCATGATGGGAACTTGTGGCCGCTTCCCGATGTGTTGAACAATTTCTTTGGGAATGGTGAGATTTTCTTTCAGGAATGTTTCAAGAGTATTGAATTGTGACCGTGTCCAATAGTCTAACGGTACACATACAGCGATGCCATACTGTGTTGAGATGGCCTTTAGATAATCCATCCGATGACTTGGTGTTTTAAGGTAACGACTTTTTCGTGATGTTTTTTCTTTTGATTGAAGGCATTTTTACCCGATGCTAAAGTAAAGAAGCTCAGTGTACCCAGTGCGAGAGCAGAGGAGTTTTTGGCTTCAAGCAACTGCATGGTTAGCGCAAGGACGGAAATGATTGCAATGCGCTTAGTCGTCCGTTTTATAAGCAGACCTAGCTCCAATCACATGCGTTTCCCTTTTCATGTTTTCCATGTCTTTGTTACGTGACAAAGAGTCATCACACGTGAACTTTTCACCGCTCGGGTGGAAGCCTTCCCTATTTATATACAATGACTGTCCTCTTACACAGTCGTTCTAGTCCTCACAAAGACTTTAGTGACACGCCCCTTTTAGCGAACAAAGACATATCAGTAACAAAGCAGAGTGACTCATGTTACAACACGCACGATTTACCGAACAAAGACCTATTAGTTACAAAACAGAATGACTCATGTTACAACACGCCCCTTTTAACGAACACAGACCTATTCAACTCCCACACCAAGCATGTTACGACACGCCCCTTTTAACTAACAAAGACCTATTAATCTCCCACATCAAGTACAATGACTCATTTACTCTAGTACCCACCCACACTGACAGGGGTTAATAAAACGAATGATTCATTGAACTAGTTCTTATTTTATTTACACATGTTGACTATCAAGCAAAGTCGTTGGTGTGAACACACTCAGTTGAATCATGATATGTTTAACAACGTATGCATTTCCTTCCATCGTCTGTTCCATTCTCTCCATATGTTGTGCATAAAATTGATCACTAAGAGTAATCCATTCTGAGCAATAGGATCCAAAACGAAGTGGTTTTTGAAAATCTTTCAACTCAATATAAGAAATGAGTCTACCCTTCACAACTTGAGGTTGTAAACTCTCTATCAATCTTTTGAAGAGATGAAGGCTTTCAGTTGCCACTACTTTCATATGATTCATATTTACTTTAAATGTAAGTTTCCAATCTTGTAAAAATCCGTCGAATCCTTGTTGATCAACAGTTAAATTACAAATGTGGTTACTTAATGTACGATACGTTATCATAAACGCTGTGACTATAGATTTCATATTGCTTCAATGACTTCCACTATGAATAAAAACAGAAATAACAATCATGTTCCACTGTAAGTTTATTGGACATCAATCAAAATTCACAAAGCAATCAGAGAGAAGTAAATGTAATTCATGAAAAGATCATCACTCGTTCGCAAGGAGTAAAAACATGTTCTATGTACACCCATGCTGTTGACAATAATATAGATACCGTTCATAAACGTCATAGAGACTACAATGCCAGCGTGAAGAGAGTTTTGCAATGTAGGTGGCTTTATTTCTAGTATTGCAATGTGATGGTGGTCTGTAAAGGTGATGTCTCTCACCGAAACATACAGCCATATCAAAAATTATTTCATCTCTTAACTTCTTTTGATCACAATGCATATGATAGTCTTGTCTTACACAATCTACCCAACATGGTAAAAATAAATTATCAATGTGTAACTGAAGTGTTGTTGCTTCTCGTTCAGAATCATTTCCTAATATTTCAACAATATGAAAACTTGACAGCCATCGTTTGAAATCACTTATCAAATACGTTTCATTCACAAATCCAATATGAATAAAAAATAGAAGGATCAAGTCCATGCACATGACGTCGTGACCATTCGTCTTTGTGTGGAGGACAGTAGGCAAATCTATGATACACACTAACAACAGTTTGATCGCTTTTCCTCATTGCAATAGCACTCAACTCCTGCATTGGATTCTCCTCACTGTGTATGAAGATGACAACCTACAATATCAAAAAGACGTGATGTACATTACAAGATAATACATTGAGCAGGAACTTTACAAGGATGTCTGTCCTTCAAATAACAAAAGATACATGCAACATGATTGCAATGTATTAATTGAATATAACGAACAAGACCGCGTTTTCCACATTCACTACAAACTAACTGATTAGAATAATTAAGATTTCTCTTTGGTGGTAGCACCAACTTTCTTTGATACATGACGACGTTTAGGTTTGGCTACAGGTTCTTGACACTCTTTGACACAAGAATCAATGACTTTCTCAATGTGATGAAGACCTGTTAACTCAGGTTGATGATGAATTTGAGGAATAGGCAAACTGTGAGAAATCAAATTACCGTCAGATTGATGAGGTCCCACATAAACAGCAGGCACCTCAATATGAAAGGAATAAAAGCCTGCACATAGTGTTGACAATTCTGTTTCAACTGACCGTTCAACTGTCACTCCTGAAGTGACTTTACAATACTTGCGTTGTAAAATATAGCAGCGAGTGCCGCGATACAAAGGTTTATAACAAGAAGTTTTCTTTTCTGACTACACCTGCAATAGTTCAGTTGGAATAAAAGACTTTTGCCTCACAACGTCATCTAAAATGTCAAGCTATTGACACAACCAATTATCAATAGGGATACTCAGGTTTTGACCGCAACGATTTACTTGCATATCCACTTTTGGTAAGCATACCGGCGGCGTTTGAAGATCGAGTCGAACACCGTTGTAGTACACTTGTTGTTTGTAGGTGGGATAACCTTGAATTACCTTTTCAATTTTCGGATTCCACAGCTCGAGATGTTGAGGATTGAGTGATGCTGCAGTAGGAGTAGGATTCATGGCCATGGCAGTCTGTAACGAATTAATACCACTAAGTACATTCATGATCATCAGAGAAAAGAAAATCCTTAGCTTAGCAGTGACATGAGGTGGCCCTTAAGAGGGCATTTTGCTGCGTTTACATGAATTAAAGCTTATCACCAAAGTCTAAGTCTTCGTCATCGTCCAGTAAATTAAATGTCTTGGGCTTAGGACACGAATATAATTTTAGCTCCTTAAAGGATTTGAAAGTATAACGCCATCTTAGTGGCGGCGGCGTAAAATAGACTTCAACAACGGCCACGCACTCTCCTGTTCCTGTGTTCTAAACTGACGGTAAGGCTTAGTGCACACTGTCATGATACTCACTTGGAATAAGAGTTGAATCACAGAAATCGAAACGGAGAATCAGTTGAATGAGTCACACGCGCTTTCCAAGTGAAGAGAATGAAATGAAGAGAAAAGGGATGATGATTTCTTTTATATGTTCTTGCGAATCCCCATATAACTAATTGCTAGCCAATGAGAGAACTCTATTTCTCCCCTGACTTCGTTGCGGCACGGTAGAGGAGCCGCGCGAAGGGACTGACTCACGTTTACTTTCCCAACTCTCTCAATCCATTCTTTGTCGTAAGAGTGGAATCAGGTTTGACATGATGAAATATTCAGCGATTCATGGCATTCATTCTCTAACAGGGAGACATTCGGTAACTGCATCGTTTTAGAAAGCGACTAACCTTTTGTTAAGTATCACTCTAAACTTTGCTTTTATAAATGTGTGTTGCAGTATTACTTTTGTGACGCAACATGATCAAACTTTACTTTCTCAAACGTGTGTTATGCTATAACTTTGTTATCACAAACTTGTGTTTCCTAAACTTTCTGGCTACACTAACGAATAAAACTACGATGATCAAACTTTACTTTCACAAGCGTGTGTTGTGTTATAACTTTGTTATCACAAACTTGTGTTTCATAAACTTTCAGACCACATTATCATTTCATAAACTTGTGTTTCATAAAACGTCATGATCAAAATTTCTAACTATACATCAGCCTGTGTCGCTGTAAAACTTTTGTACGACATGATAACTTTCTAACTACACAAACGGAATAAATCAGTTAAATAATAAAACTATTTGACTACACTTCCATTTGATGAAACATGATAAACTTTCTAACTACACTAGCGAATAAAACTTGTACGACATTCAAAATTTACTTTTACAAACGTGTGTCACGGTAAAACTATTTGACTACATTAACGCTTACATTTCATGACACTTGTGTTTCGTAAACTCTCTGACTACATTATCATTTCATGCACTTGTGTTGTACTAAACTTTCTGACTGCGTTCACTAGAGCTTGTTCACTAGCGAAGAAAGAAATGAGCTTGTGGATGCGTGTGGCGCATGAATGTCCCTTCTAATTCATTCTATTTCATTAAGCCTCGGTGATAGTGGCAAGCAGAACTCATGATTCATTCTCGCATGTATGGCCAACTATCGGGAGACAAGTGCAATGGAGATTTTATGAGGTAACCTGTGGCAGATAGATAAATGTCGCGCTGGCGGTCAGAGTACAACGTTGAGACGAAAGGCAACCACTTGGAAACATGACGCAGAGAGGTTTCACAAGGATTACCATTGCCAACGTCCCGTGCAGCACTCATCGCTATTGACTTCACATCTGTCTCGAAAGAACGCCCACCAACAGGAGGTATGACACTGAAAATCTCCGTGACTTGCACCGTCAATGACATGAGCGCCAGACATGAAACGCGTTTAAGCCGTTTTTAACTTGGAGAGGGATAGCAAGCCGTGATTCACAAGCGTTTTGCAATGGAGACGTTTAGTAGCCACCCATGACAAGATAGCTAAGACTCAACCGATTGGCGTTCAAAGTGCTACGTTGAGAACTGTGTCAAATGCCCAACATGAGTTCCCCAGAGGTTTCGGTCTAAAATACGACACACTCTCTTGCAATACCTATCACTACGGCATCACCCGCCGTCCCGAAGGAAGACCCTGTCATTGGAATATTAAAGCAAAACTCTCCGTACCATGCATCCGACACTTGCCATAGGCAAATTTGAAACGTAAAGAAACATCTCTTCTTTATATAGGGTGTTTGATGAATTATAGAGAGAAGACTGGCTCAGACATCATGACAAATCCTTTAGTTGACTTTAGCAGGGTCGAAAATCCCATAAAACCTACAAAAATAGCCAATTTCAATTTTTCAACTTTTTACACTACTTATGAAATTTTATAATTAGTCTGTAAATATAGGTCTGATCAATAGCTATCACATGATGCTATTATTTGACCTATTTGATGAAAGTGATCACAAGCCATACTCTGGCTAACCTATAAGTCTGACACCTTAGCTGATATCAGCAATGAAATTTTCTAAGTCAGTTTCCTACGGAAACCTGATTTTGGAATTTCCGATGCTGTCATCAGAGCTCTGGAGAGACGACCTACCTCTGACAGTCTCTCGTCTTAATGAGATTTCTCATTCGGTTCCCAGTTTATATAGGATTCGTACATCAGCTGATGTGGCCTTTGTTCTTTTTTCCAAACTTTCAACGCTTCTATCTCTGATTCTAGAGCTCCGATTGGCTTCAAATTTTAACAGTCACGTTTTCTCGCTCTCACCCTTCATTGAAGCCATCCGTCGACTCTCTACGATCACAAGAAGCCGAGTTGAAAAAACTCATTCAATCATTTTTTCAAAGTATCCAAAATCTTGAAAAATGCATAAAAATTCAATTTTAAACATGCTCTCAATTCGAGACGAAGACTTCCGCAGATCTGAAAATGTAGGATCCTAGAGAACAAAGTGCGGTGTTTCCACTAAAAGGAACCCGACGTCTTTACTCACTTCCAATCCTCCGCTATTCATCGCCAAAAATCAAACAATTCGATACATAAAAAATTCGAAAATTTTATTTCACTCCCACGACCCTCAAAACCCATCTATTCGGGTGTAAAATGTCACAAGGATTCCCAATCTGGTCTCAGATTTCTCATACGATGCCGCGTTCAAAAGTTAGAGCCATTTTCTTAAAATTCTAACTGTCGTTTTTTCGCGATTTTCCAAAAATCAACATTTCACACTCAAACCTAAACGAAGGAACGTCGAGAGAAGCCGTTTCGTCCAGTGAATTTGTCTCACTCTTAGCTTTCAAACGAGTTATCGCACGACTTTCTACAATCCCTACAGGCCAACATTGAAGTTACTGTCCAGAGGGCGGGGGGAGTCAGCACTTTTTCTCTCCGATTGACTTGAAAATCACCCTACCGATGTAAAATGTCATGTTAAGTCCGAATCTTGCCTCGGTTGTCCATGCAAGCACTCCTTCATCCCGAAATATGGCCTTTCTTATCCCAAAACGTCCGAAACCTGCCTATTCTAATTCTGTCGTTTTTCGGAGATTCCTAAAATCTGAAAGTCACTCTTCACTCTAAACCAAGGAAGATTTGGACAAACGATGCTTTCCACTGAATTTGGCTCAGTCTCAGCCTTCACATGAGATACAGTAGGACTTTTTCGATCACTCCCACCGAAGTATGAAGTCTGACAGGAGGGGGGAGTATAGAACTCTTTTCTCTCCGATTGATTTGAAAATCACTGCCGATGTAAAATGTTACGTAGAATCCGAATCTGGCCTCATTTTATCCATGGGAGCACTCCTTCACCCCGAAATATGGCCTTTCTTATCCCAAAACGTCCAAAACCTGCACTTTCCTAAGAGAAGACGTAAACACCTAGCAGCCTCACAGGGGGGGACGGTTTCCTCCACTCGGTCCGATCATCACCAACACATCCTTGGCCATGTCCTTCCTCTCTCGAGGGGGGGACTCAGCAGCGGTGAGTCAGCAGCGATGACTCATCGCGGCTCATTTGTGCTTCCTTTTGCCATGGGATTACTACTGAGGTTCTCCGCGATTGCGGCATTTCTCGGTATTTGGACAAGGAGTGGAGTGATTAACTTCGTCATCACCACATCTTATACAGCGGGGTGAAGATCTACAGACTGTAGCTACGTGGCCGAATCTTTGACAGTTATAGCATCGAATAGGGCTGCGGACGAAAGGTGATACTTGGTAATGGCGAAAATCTGCATATAATCCAAAATGAAGGAGACGTGTATATTGATGTTGGTCCTGAACTGAGAATTTAAGGGATCGATAGGACTTTCCTTCTCGACAGGGGGAAAGAGAAAAGTTTTCGGTATCAGTATACTATCGCTGGATTTGGGTACAAAGGTGTTCGACATCGGCGCCATTATCAAAACCGTTAACTATAACCCACTTTTTGAATCCCATGTTATCATGTTTCATGGGATGAATTTGAGCTTTCGGTCCGAAGCAGTCTTTTGTCCGAAGCAGCAGGGCAGCGCAGCTGCCCAAGGGCTTGCATTATCGCCCGATGTCTACGGGCTGAATCGATATTATTACCCTCACTGCCATATATCCCGCCAGAATCTGCAATATTGCCCGCTAGATATCATGGCTATTATATGGTATTATTAAATTTCTATACCTCACACGTCCATGGTATTTTGAATTCATTCCATTAAATAAGTAAGTACATAGAAGGTAGACGAGAAAGAGAAGAAAGAACAATTGTTAATAACGACTTAGAATGCTCCATATCAATAACTTTGAACAAAGTATGATTTCTGGTGCTAGTACAGAAGAGTTACAATTTCTTCAAGATTTGTCCCCATTTATTGACCAACAGGATCAATGGAATCAATGGACAGGCCTGAAGAAAGATGATACCAACTTTTTGGACAGTCTATTAACAGATGTTGACTTGGATTTAGATGTCGAAATTCCAGAATTTCATGATCTAGACGAAATCACAGTCCAATCGCTTGATGAAATGGAGAAGGACGAAGTTCCGAAATCGACTTCTTCCCAGACACTGTGTTACTCAACTAAATTCACAGACTATCTGAATTCAAAAGGACTTCCAAATACCATCGAAAGCATGCCGTTGCGTTATCTTAGTCAGTATCTCAGATTATTCTATTCATCGTTAAAGAAAGATGACAACACTTACTATGCTCCAGCCACTCTCGGTTGCATACGAGCAGCTATCAATCGATATCTTACATCAGCCCCGTGGAATCGACAAATAAATATCATGACAGACAGAGAATTCAAGCCTGCCAACAATATGCTGTCTGCAATGGCTACCAAGTATCTCAAATCTCCGGTGTCATGCAATGATAACAGCTACAAATCATTACTAAAAAAAGATCTAGAAGCACTTGGAACATATTTTGACAGATCAAACGCTAAAAAACTTCAAGAGGAAGTGTTTTTCAATATTCTTTATCACAAGGGGTATCGTGGGAGAGAATGGATAAGAACATTAAAAATTTCAAATCTCAAAATTCACATGGACGAGTGCGGAATAGAATATGCGGATTTAGAAATACCAGCTTTCTCCAAAAATACAAAGGGCTCGGTTGTTGAAAAAAGCTTTTCCAATAACAAGCAAAGCCTCATTTATTCAACACCTCAGCAGAAAAAACGTTGTCCAGTAGAAGCAATCAAATTTTATTTCTCAAAAATCCCTCCCAACGTTGAAGTATTATTTCCTCTCGAAAAGAAACATTTCAACTATTCCGACAAATATTGGTACTATCACAAACAAGTATTGGGTAAGAATACTCTTGATAGTATGATGAAAACTATCTCCACCAAAGCAAACTTATCAAGACTTTATACCAATCATTGTGTGAGAGCAACATGCGTCACCCAATTGGCAAATAAAGGATATTCAATATCCGAAATTCAAGCAGTAACTGGTCATAAAAGACAAGACAGTGTTCAGAAGTATATCAAACAAATTGAGTCAAGCAAAAAGCAAGAAATGTCAAACGCCTTGTCTGAAAGTATGTCAATACAAGAACATGAACCTCAATATTGTGAACAGTCAAACAGAAATGTTAATATGGTCAAAACGGAACAATCAATGGAACGCATTTTTAGTAACTGTCTATTTCCTAGTTGCACCATTAACATTAATAACTGATACAGGATTATTGTGTAACTTCTTTGAGCGTTATACTCTAATGTTAATATTTACTGAACAGGAATTATGACGGACGTGTCCGAATATTCATGATCCCTTGTCCAGTCGTACATGTATTTTAATCTGATGCATTATCTTATATATAAAATGCAAAACGCCGACAAACTCCTCCTAAACCATGAAACTTTACGCCAATATGATACTACCATTTAATAGAACAAAAAATTTGTAGTTATAACCGCCCGGTCTCATTTCCCTAAGTATCATAATTACAGAGAAAAGTAGACTTTTGTGTAAATTTTTACCGAAAAAATATTAATTACACAAGTAACTACATTAAATTTGCAAATGAACTCCTCATTTGCTTTAAAAAATTGCCTCGCTAGACATGCGTCTCATTGATTCTAATATTTCACGACGGATTCAGCAACAGCCAATGAGAACGCGATCTAAATGGTAAGACAGCCAATCAGTGTAGGCGAATACGATGGTATTCCTCAAGTTATGTTATTCATTTAATCCAAGTATTCAAGTTACATTATCATGCCTAAGAGACGTAAAACGATTTCCCCTAGGGCACCACAACCCCGTAAAAGAAAAGTAATATGTAGACCTACTAACAACCCGGCTCTTCACTACAGCGTTGAGAACTTTAATCCGGACAACGTCATATCTTTAGGTATGATGACGATTTGTACTCATTGTCATGCCTCAAAATTCCAAGGCGAAACATTCAACTTATGTTGTAAAGGAGGAAAACTAAGTTTGTCGTTATGCCCAGGCATTCCACAAAGTTTACATGCGCTATTTTATGATGGTGATGCAAAGTCAAATGAATTCCTCAACAAAATACGACTATATAATAGTGCATTTCAAATGACATCATTTGGATGTCATGAGATTAAGTCGTCAGGATGGAATCCGTCTTTTAGAGTGCAAGGACAGGTTTACCATTTAATTTGGTTCAATAGAACCTGACGATAATACCCAACGGTATTTTCAGATATATTTCATAGATAATTCCTATCAAGAAACAAACACAAGAATGTCAAATTTCCAGGATTTGCGAAGAGATATTGTTGAGATGCTACAAGAATTGCTTCATGAGAATAACAAGTACCTGAATGAATTCAAATCTGCATTAGAATATGTCAGAGAGAACAATGTCAAAGACTTCTCTTTCGTGATCAAAGAAAATTCCGTACCGAAGGGTGATCACAAAGGTCGTTACAATGTTCCGACGTGCAATGAAGTTGCAATTCTTATGCCAAGTGAACCTCATGGGCACAGAGATATTGTGGTACATAGAAAGAATGATGCAGTTATGCGTGTTTCAGAGCTTCATCAAGCTTATGATGCTTTGCAATATCCATTGTTTTACCCTTATGGTAGTGATGGTTGGAGTATAAATCTTAAGACTTTATTAGGAGTTACTCAACTGATATACTACAGGTTTCTGTTTATGACTAGACCGGAAAATCATCTCATCATGGGGAGACGTCTGTTTCAACAATACATGGTTGATGCCTACGCGAAAATCGAGGCCGAAAGACTCACTTTCCTACGTCATGAACAGAAACAAATAAGAGCTGAATGCTACCAGGACTTACGCGATAATGTGCTTCACAATGACAATACAAATGTTGGTATTCGAGTTGTATTGCCCGCAACCTTTACCGGTGGTCCTCGATACATGCATGAACGCCAGCAAGATGCGATGTGCTATGTTAGGGAATTTGGAAGGCCTGATCTATTTGTTACCGTGACAACTAATCCAAATTGGAATGAAATAAAAGAGAATTTATTACCTAACCAAAAACCGCATGATCGTCCTGACTTAATTGTTCGCGTGTTTAGACAGCGCTTAGTGAAGTTCATGAAACTTTTAAGAGACGGCGCATTTGGTTGAGTCATTGCATGGCTATATTCCATTGAATTTCAAAAAAGAGGTCTCCCACATGCTCATATTTTGTTATGGTTGTCTCATGACAGTAAGATACACCCTGATATGATAGATCAAGCTGTATGTGTAGAGATTCCGAGCAAAGAGCAGGATCCCGAATTGTATGAGTTGGTTGTTAAGAATATGATACATGGACCATGCATGAATATAAAACCAGAATCCCCATGCATGATCGACGGTAAATGCAGTAAGAAGTTCCCAGAAGAGTTTGTCCAAACCACTGAACAAGGCCAGGACAGTTATCCACGCTACAGTCGCCGTCGGCCTACAGAGGGTAATTCATTTGAAATGAAAGTAAAAAACGAAATGATTGAAATTGATAACTCATGGGTGGTACCATACAATCCTTGGTTGTTGAGACAAATGCAATGCCATGTCAATGTAGAAATTTGTAGTTCAATAAAAGCAATCAAATACGTCTTAAAATATGTTCATAAAGGCAATGACCAGCTGACATATACGTTATCCGAAAATAAAAATGATGAGATAAAAGATTTTGTCAACGCACGTTACATAGGATCGACTGAAGCTGCTTGGAGAATATTTGAAATGCCTCTCATTGAGAGATTTCCGCCTGTTATTCATCTTTCGGTACATCTCGAAAATGGCCAACGAGTTTATTTTACTCAATCTAATGCGAGAAATGTAGCAGAAGCGTCACCTCCAAGTACAACTTTGACCAATTTCTTTGAACTGTGCAACACAGATGACTTCGCCAAAACTGATATATCCCGACGTACCGAAATATTACACGTGGAATGCAAGTATTAAGAGGTGGCAACGTAGAAAGCGAGGTACTCATGCATCATCACAGGATGAGAGTATTCATCAGACATCAGCAATCGGTCGAGTGTATTCAATCAGTCCCAAAAATCAAGAATGTTATTTCTTGCGCATATTACTACATGAAGTAAAAGGACCAACATCATTTTCATTTCTGCGCACTTACGAAGGAAATTGCTACGCCACATTTAGAGAGGCATGTTTAGCCAGAGGTTTACTTGAAGACGACAGAGCACATCAAAGAACTCTTCGTGAAGCATGCGTATATCATTCAGCCCCTCACCTTCGTCAACTGTTTTCAATAATACTTTCTTTCTGTGAGCCTGCCAATCCCAATGAACTCTGGAATAATTTCAAAGAAGATCTTTGTCAAGATTACATGTTTCAGGAAGCAGACCAACCTTTTGAATTAGCGCTGATCGATATCGGAAAGCAAATTAAGTCGTCGTGTAATTGCTCGCTCAGTAACTTTGGCCTTCCTGAACCTTCGATAGATTTGGTTCCTGAGATGTTTGATCAGAATGTACGAGTAGAACAATCAATTCATGATAGAATTCAACAGTTGAAAAGTGATCAGAAAAATTTGTTTGACAGTTTCATCAATACGATAGAACAAAATTCAGAAGGCATTTTCTTTATTGACGCCCCCGGTGGTTGTGGTAAAACATTTCTTTTAGAAACAATAATAATTTTTCTCAGAAAGAACAAAAAAATCTTTTTGCAACGGCAAGCAGTGGATTAGCCGCTACGCTTTTACCAGGAGGAAGAACTGTTCACAGCACTTTCAATGTTTCGTTGAATATTCATCATCAGGATGTTCCACAGTGCTCAATACGAAAGGGCACAAGTTTAGCTGACGAAATAAATGCATTATCTGCCATAATAATTGATGAAGCACCAATGTTGAATCGAATCGTGTATGAAGCTCTAGATAGAAGTCTCCAAGATATACGAGGTAACAATCGAATAATGGGTGGAATACCAGTCCTCCTGTGCGGTGATTTCCGGCAACTTTTACCTGTGGTCAGAGGTGGAACAAGAGCAAACATTGTTAATTCTTCGATAAAGATGTCTTATTTGTGGTCTTTTGTTAAAGTATTTCATTTGACGACCAATATGCGTGTCATGTTAGGCAACGATTTAGATGCCGCTGAATTCGCTGCCGATCTCCTTACTGTAGGAAACGGTCAATCTCCAATTATCGATGAGCATGATACTATATCAATTTCTCACTTAGGAAAAGTTGTTCATACAACTGATGAATTGATAAATGCTATTGCGCTCAATATCTCCTCCAAAGCTTATGAATGGAACAAGATGCATTGTTCATAGTTTGCATGCAAATTTCATTGTGGTTGAATTGAATTCTGGACCAAACAAAGGCGAGCTATCCTATATTCCGAGAATTATCCTGGAGCCATCTGATAGCGGATTACCTTTTAGTTTCAAGAGAAAACAATTTCCCATTCGTGTGTGCTACGCAATAACAATTAACAAATCACAAGGCCAAACATTCAAAGAGGTTGGCATAGACCTAGGGGAACACGTATTTACTCACGGCATGTTATATGTTGCCTTATCGAGATGCTGTTCTAAATCGTCGGTGGACATAAAATCTCCGGAGGGTCGTGCCCGAAATATTGTATATCCCGAAATTCTGTCATAAAGGTGAGTTGGTAAACTTGGTCTGCAACAATATAACTGGCACTGTCTTAATTTAACATACTTATGCATATAAATCCTGGACGAAGTCCGGGGCCTTACTAGTAAATTATAAAGCCTGTAATGACTTTTATCTGCAATATTGCCCGGTAAGTCATAGATATCATGTCACAGGGTGGGTAATAATTTAGGTCAAGGTGTGCGTTTGACGATGGGCATCCTCACTTCGGTGAACATTTGGGTTCTTTAGCGTTGCATTTTTCATTGTACTTAGAAGGTTAATCATTCTGTGAAAGTTTCATTTTCGGCATCGTTCCCTGCAGAAACTCGCTCTGGCTGCCGGACTATGAATCTCCTAAATGATGTTGTTACTCTGTTGTTCAAGAGTGATGCAAGAAGCAAGAGACAGACAATCTCTTTAATAGCCCTATCATAACTCTAATCAACAGGTGCTTAAAAATAATATCACATTCATAATCAACTTCAGAATTTGCCATTATACATCATCGCTTGTCTCATATCTATCTGATCGACGTTTCGATCTCAAAAATATCAACTGTCAGCTGAACATGAAGTAACAACACGTTAAATACAAATAATTTCTTCTTGTGCGCCCATCTCCATATGCAGTTGAAAATGCGGAAACTCATTGCGATACTTTGTATTACGACAGAGACTTTGTATTATGTCTCTTTGAAGAGCAACGACAGAATGAGAATAAACATCAAACAGTCATCGTAAGTTACACACGGAACGCAATTCACTGGATGGTCAAATGCTGTAAAAGCAAAATAACAACTATGCAACGGTACTGATAAAAGAAAAATAAGTAGTTAAATAAAAATTAAGAAAAGCGCGACAGAACAAAAATGAACAAGATATCAGCAGAAGCTCAAAAACTAAGGTCAAGCAATCGTCCAGCAAGTAGACATACATGAGCGAGACTAGGGAATAAGCCTACAAGAGTACGTGAAGTCCTTCTGTATGCACAAAGAAGGCTTGGTAAGGCGTATGAAGACAGCCTCGCCAATCCTCAGATCAGATTTGTTTCTGCATTGTCTCACCACTTTGAAGACACTTCTCAACGCTGGGTGAGGACAAGAAAGGTAGTGTTGAGTAATGGAAGAAGTAGACGGCTGCTTGGACCTTGGCCTCTGCTTCTTTTGCTCGCACCACTTCGGGATGTGTTCTTTGGCTCTCAGCTCCAGCGTCCTTTCCGTCCGCCTCACATAACTCGCTCCGCAAGCACAGTCGTATGAGTAAATCACAAGTGGTTTCTGGGTCGGCGGAATGGAGTCTTTGGGTGCGTTGCTAGCAACTTTCTGTGTTCTATACCACGCCATGGCCTTGAGGTGAGGGTATGCGCCTTCGATAGCCTTCTTGATGCGTTGTGCTTCACTTGTTGCTGCTTCACCGACATATTGAACTCCAAACATGATGAGCTTCTTCTCCACGGTTGGCACTTTGTTGACTGGTTTTTCAACACTGAACTTGTCTATAGGCCAGTGTGGATATCCATTGTTGGACAAGATGTACCGCAGATAAATGGCTTCAACTGCGAAGAGTTCCTTTGAGCACAGTTTGCGCCCCCGATCGAAAAGGCACCTCACCAGATTGATTTTGTACTGCTTGGGACAGAATGCATTATAGTTCGTGTAGAGCCCCGTGAAGGTGGGCTTTCGGTAAACGGATGTTTACAGAGACAATCCAGTGGGATGAAGTTGTACGTCCAGGAAGTGATCTCCATCCTCGAAGCTGCGCACCTTCATTTCAGCGTACGTTAGGGATGCTGAGGCCAAGCTGGATGGTTGGACTCGCAGAAGAACTCATCTCTTCCTCTGCTTCCAAGTCTCTTTATCGATCTGCGATCTTTGTTTGATTTACAAGGCTGCTTGGCGAACCTTCCGGACCCAACAAAGTGCAAGGAGAAATCACAATGACAGGAGCTACGAATGGTTACTGAGGAGACACAGCGGCTGTGAGAACCTCCCTGATACGGTGCTCAACAAAAGCAATCAGGAAGTCTGCTATGCTCACAGAGAGGCCTTAAAGTTCGGTGTTGCTCACTTTATTCCACCAACCAAGGCCGATCAATTGACTATTTTCACTGACCTTGAAACTCTGTGCAGCAGACTACGAGAAGAACGTGCGATCTCCCAGGATTTGGACAATGAATGTCAAGCACAGCTCAGCAAGACGGCTTACAAACTTAGCCGGTTACCGGTGCAGAAGTTCAACATGGAACGCAATCATGCTGACGCCGTAAAGCAGCTGAAGAGGGCGGGCCTGCTAATTTTCAAAAGCGACAAGGGCAACTATGGAGGTATCTGCGATCAGCAACAATACACTGACAAGATGCAGCTGATCCTTGGTGACCAGACCAAATTCAAGAAGTTGGACTTGGCTGTTGATTGGAATAACTCCGCATCCCAACAATCCCTGTTACAATTGGTGCGTGACCTCTGCCAGTCTGGAGAACTGCCAGATGATTACGAGAAGTTGATCTCCAAGTCAGCTACTCTACCAAGAATGTACGGCCTACCAAAAGTGCACAAAGACGAAATCCCCTTCCGACCCATCCTATCTATGGTAGGATCGGCATACCACGCATTAGCCAAGAAGGTAGATGAATGGTTCCTGAAACCCCTACTTCCTGCATTCAAGAAGCATACAGTGAGTGACTCCTTCGAATTCGCCAACAGGATGCAAGGCCTGGATCTCAACGACGACGTCACCATGCTATCAGCGGACATTAAGAGCCTGTTCACCAACATCCCTGTCGAGGAGACGATTGACATAATTTGCGACGCATGGTACCGTTCCCAAAGAGAATCCCCGAAGGTTGGCAGTCGGAATATCAGTGAGACAAACCTACGTGCCCTGTTGAATGCTGTGACCAAGGACGTGCGGTTTGCCTTTGGAGGAGGCCTCTATGCTCAAAATGATCGTCTCGCCATGGGCAGCCCGCTCAGTGGATCCTTTGCGGATATCTTCGTTGGTTTCCACGAACGCCATGTCCTAACCAGAACGGATCGCAACAGAGACGGCATCCTTTATATTGCCGTTATGTCGACGATGTCCATATCGTCATCAAGCGTGAAGATAAAGAGGGCTTCAAAGTGGACTTGTGCAATATGCATCCAGCACTTGAGTTTAGCTTCGAGGATGGAGATCACTTCCTGGACGTACAACTTCATCCCACTGGATTGTCTCTGTAAACATCCGTTTACCGCAAGCCCACCTTCACGGGGCTCTACACGAACTATAATGCATTCTGTCCCAAGCAGTACAAAATCAATCTGGTGAGGTGCCTTTTCGATCGGGGGCGCAAACTGTGCTCAAAGGAACTCTTCGCAGATGAAGCCATTTATCTGCGGTACATCTTGTCCAACAATGGATATCCACACTGGCCTATAGACAAGTTCAGTGTTGAAAAACCAGTCAACAAAGTGCCAACCGTGGAGAAGAAGCTCATCATGTTTGGAGTTCAATATGTCGGTGAAGCAGCAACAAGTGAAGCACAACGCATCAAGAAGGCTATCGAAGGCGCATACCCTCACCTCAAGGCCATGGCGTGGTATAGAACACAGAAAGTTGCTGGCAACGCACCCAAAGACTCCATTCCGCCGACCCAGAAACCACTTGTGATTTACTCATACGACTGTGCTTGCGGAGCGAGTTATGTGAGGCGGACGGAGAGGACGCTGGAGCTGAGAGCCAAAGAACACATCCCGAAGTGGTGCGAGCAAAAGAAGCAGAGGCCAAGGTCCAAGCAGCCGCCTACTTCTTCCATTACTCAACACTACCTTTCTTGTCCTCACCCAGCGTTGAGAAGTGCCTTCAAAGTGGTGAGACAATGCAGAAACAAATCTGATCTGAGGATTGGCGAGGCTGTCTTCATACGCCTTACCAAGCCTTCTTTGTGCATACAGAAGGACTTCACGTACTCTTGTAGGCTTATTCCCTAGTCTCGCTCATGTATGTCTACTTGCTGGACGATTGCATGACCTTAGTTTTTGAGCTTCTGCTGATATCTTGTTCATTTTTGTTCTGTCGCGCTTTTCTTAATTTTTATTTAACTACTTATTTTTCTTTTATCAGTACCGTTGCATAGTTGTTATTTTGCTTTTACAGCATTTGACCATCCAGTGAATTGCGTTCCGTGTGTAACTTACAATGACTGTTTGATGTTTATTCTCATTCTGTCGTTGCTCTTCAAAGAGACATCGTGACTGGTCAGAGTTTGGGTAATAAAGTATCGCAATGAGTTTCCGCATTTTCAACTGAACTCGTTAAATAACATTGAAAGACGAGCTTCGGATAGATTCCAAATGAAAATTTCCTAAGCATGATAAAATATTGTCAGATATTCTTTCGATACAGCGGAGGGAAACGCTATATTGCGTTTTATAGCGCAAGCAGCACTGTATCGAAAGATAGCATTTTATGCCGAACAATAATAGTTCGTGAAAGAATTTTGAAATGCCTGCATGTGTCACAAGTAAGACTGGAGGCATTCACAATAAGTCATAAGGCTCAAGCCACAAGCCATAAGCCATAAGTCAAAAGTCACAAGCCATAAGCCATAAACCTTAGGTCAACGTGTGGAAGTCGCGTCACGATTCTCCATAATGCATAGGCCATAAGCCATAGGCCTTAGGTCACATATCATTTTGATAATATTTTTCTCATGACAAGTAATACAAGAATACAGACGAAAAAAATAAATGATATTTTCCTAATTTTTGTACGAGGATACAGCAGCAATTACAATAGTAAAGCTTAAGCATAAAGAACGTCGGTTCTATTGAAGATAATCGACCAAGGATTCTCAACCTGGTGACGGATTATTGCTTGTGACTTTAGGTTTATGACTTATGGCCTATCCTGTGTGCCTCTGGAATCAAAGGCGGCTTATGGCTAATCGTGTGTGCTCTCGGCCTTAAGAGTACTTGGTCTCGCAGTACGATATCTATGATTCATGCAACTTAAACATTCTTCGAAGAAGCTAGCACCATCTGATGATCTGATGCTTCTGATATATTTTTCTTCATGTGTTGAAGCAAGAGAAACGCATCAACTGCATCTGTAGTCCGGCTGCCAGAGCGAGTTTTTGCAGGGAACGAGGCCGAAAGTGAGACTTTCACAGAATGATGCACACCCCATGCCTACTACGAATCGGCACGTCTGCCGAGTTCTAGTGAGTTCCTCTTCTTGTCAGACAAGATCAAAGAAAAACACATGTAAATCCAATGGGACGCAGATTGCAGTTTTTGGCTAAAATGAAAATTTGTATGTTTTCTATGATTAAACGAAAAGTACTAAGCCCAGAGTCATAATTTTTGGCATGGAATGTCTTCAGGTCATTTTCTATGATGTTCATGTGCTATTATCATGCTTCTGATCGGCAATGTATGTGAGAATGTGGTTGAATGTGGATAAAGTATCTCAAAATGTTTGTGTTTGCCAACATTAAGAGGCTCGCCAAATCTAAATGCGTTTAGCTATATAGACAGGGGTGAATAAAAATGAAAGGAAATGATCTGAAGACATTCCATGTCAAAAATCGTGACTCTGGGCTTAGTACTTTTCGTTTAATCATGGAAAACATACAAAATTTCATTTTAGCCAAAAAACTGCAATCTGCGCTCCATTGGATTTATGTGTTTTTCTTTGATCTTGTCTGACAAGAAGAGGAACTCACTAGAACTCGGCAGACGTGCCGATTCGTAGTAGGCATAGGGTGTACATCATTCTGTGAAATCCTCACTTTCGGCCTTGTTCCCTGCAGAAACTCGTTCTGGCTGCCGGACTACTGCACGAGGACGTGATGCAAGTGATTTAGAGCTTCGTCGATGTAACCGAAACTACCACTGCTAAATGCATGCATGCATTGTATGAGTGCAACCATGGCCACTTTTATTTCGCTCGCTCTCACCATGTTGAACTGGATGTGCTATAGTTGTTCTGGTAAGCACAATGACCAATAAAGCCTGCATGACACAAACTCGTCATATCAATATCTATGATGATTTTTTTGATGCCCTGTATAGACAGGCTAGACTGAGACGTTCAATCAGAGTGAATGATATTCAGATATAATTCTTGCGCCGCTCTTCAGCATGTCACTTCACAATCCTCCAGTCCATCATGAAGACCATTGTTGTAGCTGCTGCTCTTTGCTGTGTTCTACAACAATCGACAGCATGGATAAGCAGCGAGTCATGCGGGATCGACAAAGTCTGCCTTATGTCCTCAGATTGTGACAAGTCAACCTACGTTGTCGATGAATGTACAATCTTTGTCTCTTGGAAAAAAGTTGTGGAGAACGGTAGTCAGCCACTGCTTGAAGTGGAATTAAGTGCAAATATGAGCACGAACCAAGGATATGTCTCCGTTGGTTGGTCACATGACACAAAAATGGGTAAAGATGATGTTGTTGGCTGTTTTCTCAATTTCAATGGGACTGTAGAGGCACGGTACGCATACAACTTTGGCAAAGGCACAGGACAGTATCGCCACAATGTTTTTAGAAATCACGAAGAAGTTCCCTTACTCTTCGATGGACCAGAATTAGGTGGGAAAAAGAAAGGAAAGCAGTTATCGTGCCGTTTCCGGAGAGTGATGAATTTACCAGCATCTCCGATTCCACTTTGCAGAGAGAATGTGAGAAACAATCCAGGACCTTGCTATCATCTTATGCTTTCCCGTGGGCACTACGTTACTCAGCAAGGATTAGGTATGCATTTTTCTGGCGGAGATTTCGTCACTGCAGACAGATACTCATTCTGCGGTACAACGTATAATGAAGAAGTTGAAGAATATTGCAAATTATCGTTGACATCTCTTTTCACTTAAATATAATTTTTTTCATTTTATGCAAAATCGTTCTGTGTTATACGCAACTTTGGTTAGACATATTTACGAATCTTAGACATGTTTCTAGTACAGAATCCGGCTCTAAGTTGCAATATCCGGTTCCAATGGAGAGAATGCATCAGATTTGGTGGTAATGTACTATATCCAGACATACATGCCTACTGCCCAGTTATACCTAAATTAAGAACGTAGGACTTTTGGAATAGGTATAGTCTGTATTCTTGTTAAACCCTCAGCACAAAAGGAATGAGAGTGAAATAAATAAGTACTCGGTGCATGGAAGAAAGGCTCCGTGCCTAATGTTCTTCCGAGTACAAAAAAGGTTCATTAATTTAATTTTTCTTTGTAGGGGTTGTCTTCATTACATTTTGGTTTATAAGTGTTTTGTTTTTTATAAAATCCAAAACACTGTTTGCTGGTTCATGGTCGCGCTTGTTCTCTGAAGTGAACTGCAACAACATAAAATGGTAAAACATTGATAAAAGATAATGGCAGGAGCTAGTGAGTAAAGTTAAAACTACGCGGTACACAAGAATGATGATGTCTTAATGCTACCTATTGCTTTGTTGAAGTACACGTAGTGACTGTAAATAGCTTTTCTATGATTTATGACCTTTTTAGAATGTGCGTGCAGTTGACGTCATTCTTGTGTACTGCGTCGTTTTACCTTTACTAACTCCTGTTATTATCTTCTGTCAATGTTTCACTTCAGAGAACAAGCGTGGCCATGAACCAGCAAAGTGTTTTGACTTTTCAAATTTATATTTATTTAGGAACTTCGTAACTGTTATGTGAATCTCAAAAAATCGCATAGGACTCTATGTACAACTCTCTATTCACAAAAATTCAAAAAATTGCTTCATCAGCAAAAATCATACTAGTTAACAGAAGCATAGCAAGTTATCAAAAGAGTACTCAAAAATCTCAGTATCCAAGGCCGAATTTTACCACACTCATTCATCGTTCAGATGGTTTGTTCTGAGAACACCAGAGTATTCAACGATCGATAACTTAGTCTTGATTTCTTTTGCTGACAGAATTTGCTAGCTGTTGAGAAATATCGTTCGCATTCTACCGAACTTGGTTTATAGCTGGTAGTGATCTGAGGAAGCAGCTAACTGTGATACGGGTTGCTTGTCGTGACACCAGTCACAGATCTGCTTGAAGTAGTGAATTTAATATTCATCTCGCCTCTCAATTTCTAGACTTCTGGATCAGAATTTTTCAATAACGATCTCAAAAATATAAAGATCTCAAATTTGAGATTGCAAGTCGGTCCATTTGTCAGATCTGTGTTAATTACCCAGTAATTGCAGCTAAATACATGCACAGAAGTATAGTTGTAGGACTAATTCCATTCGGGGAGTCTTGATTGTAATTGAAATCAAAGTTACGACTATCCATTTGGTTCATCAATGCGAATAAGTACATGTATCGTTCCAGAACAATGTTCCCGCTTATGAAAATTGTTTCCTGCCGCAAAACGAAGACCACTGCATTCCTAGGCAAGCATGACAAAAATTGTTGAAATGCTAATTTTGTTCGCATGTGTATTCAGTTATCAAATACTTTTATTTAAATATCAAGTACTTCCTGAATGGTGCCACATTTCGGTTCTATGATTGACACTCAAGTGGATGATCCCGTATAAAGGTTAACAGCTTAATTGCGCTCCTGTCGCACAATCTGTGCAAGATTTTGAAAGTTTATAAATGTATGACAAGGCCAATTGTGTATAAATGTATGACAAGGCCGATTGTGTATAAATGTATGACCTCGTGTCTGACATTGGCCGATTAAATTCCGTAATTCCGTCATTTATAATTGCAGAAATGTTTCACATTCGGTGTAAACGAATCAAAATAAACGATCCTTTTTTGCGTAAATACAGTAAGAATGATGCTTCTCAACATTTTATGCTTCATTATCCCAAGTGAAAAGAATGTTACAGCCAGATCAAGCAAGAACTTTGGAGATGAACTAAATTACTGAATTCTTCACAAAACTTGAGTTGAATAGCACATAGAAGCATCCGTCACTTTAACAGTGATGTCAAAACATGCTGAATGAAATAGTTGAGTAATCGAAGAAGGAGTTACTGAGCTCTAAGCTCTCATCATGTCTACATCAATAACCTTCACGCATGACTATGAACATACAATGCCGGTGTCGTCTAAGTCTAAAGGTTTTACAAGCAATCTCGAATGCTAGAACTGGACTATTTTGGTCTTCACTTAGCTTAATAAGTAGTGAGAAATCTAAATTTGATGGGGAAAATGAAAAAAAAGAAGAAAACTAAGTCACTAGAACAATTCATTGAAGAGTTTGATATATGAAGCTACATTGTTTTTTCTTTTTCGTTGATTGATTGAAACTTATGATCATGCACCGGTGAAAAAGCAATAATTTAGTGTGTAATAAACATGTAGCTTTAGAAACTCAGTACTCACTTTTAATGCCCAAAATAGACGGAGTACCAAAAGGCGGATACTGCTATCAGGAATAAACGATGTCCCGGTCATCGTATGACGAAATGGTAGCTCCATTTATTGTTAACTGCCAACAGTGATCGATCATTCTCACGCTTCTAGTGTTTTTTGATGTTATGGTGAATTGTGCTGCTGTGAGGTCACTTTGAAAAACAAGCAGAATTTCGGTAATTTTTCCTCCTAAAACTATCAACGATGCAAGCTGAATGACATCCATTTATTGATTTGAAATGCCGCATGTACATGTATTTGCAGACTTTCACGAAAGCGAAAAGGTGGCAAGCTTATGCGGCATTTACTAAAAGCACAAATGAGACGACTTGAAATGCATTTCTCAGTCTCACTTCAAACATCGCCCAAAGAGTGAAAAAAATATAAGAGAGCCATTTCCAGTTCACACCTGTTCAGTTCGTACTTCAGTTCATGAATGCAAAATCTTAGTTCCGATCTTGGTGGTTTTTCTCACATAAAACCACATTTCGACTATTCTTCACCGCTTCTACTATTCGCATCACAAACTGCACGACGTAAGCTTGAGACCATGTATGAGAGATGCCTGCGTCATAGCATGATGGACTATTCATCCACTGTGCAGTCGTTGCAAATATCTTTAAATGCATGCAGATTAGTAGAGAGTTGTTATTTGACTTTACACCGTTTAATGAGATCTACTGAGAAGTCTTGGACTGTGTACAAAAGTGATCAAGACACAATCAAACTAGTGAGGACATGCATGGAATCATCGTTTATTACTCCAATTCCTCTTATGCATACATCGTCCGGCTCCAGATCGATCTCACAGAAACGTTTTCGAGCAACCAAAGTTTAGCAAGAATTCTATCCATTATTTTGGAGCTAGTTTTTGGAAAGTTTTTGGAGTTTTCCTCCGAAAGCTCGAGCCTGTCACCACAAATCAGCAATTGCCTGATTCCTCCTGATTCCTCAGTTTTTCGGAATTACATACGGAGGTCTAGTTATGTGAAACTTTTGATTTTCATTTACTCGTGATTTGCTCTTACTTTTATTTTTATTTCTTTTCGAATGTTATCATATTGCATTGTAGTCACATGCATGAATTTGCCTTGAATATAGTACTCTCTCACTCAGTTCGGTTCAACGGTAGTTACTATAGAAAACCCCGTTAGTTCAGTTCACTTACTTACCAGTGAGTGGCCCAAAACCTTGCTTCTGAGCAAATGAACTCATTCAAATGTTCGAATGCACTGGCTATAGACTTACCTGGGTAAATCCATTTTATACAACATTTTTCAAGAAACGTGTCTTTCGTCTGTAAAATCCTTAGTTCTGAAACGATTTTCTTCACATCTTGATCCTCAGGATCAACTCTCTTCGGTTATGATGAACTCAAATCAATCGAACAAAGCTTTCTTCATGAAAAATTTAGTTTAAAGCAGAAAAACTGCCAAAAAAGCCTGTCCCAAGCATGCAGACCAACATCTGGAAGAATTTCGTTGTCATCTATTCAAATTATGCAACTAAAGTTGTATATCATGTGAAAGCGCATGAGCCGCATTTTGAACCGGACTACAATTCAGATTTGCAATCACATAAATTTGGGATTTTCTTGCAAGCCTTTGTTGCCAGAAATTGTCTTCTGACCGATACACATTTCTCAACCTAGAAATGATGTTTTTCCTTTCTGTATACGACGAAATACATAATTTTTTGTGATTAGTAGTTACATCAAAAGAAAAAAATCAAGTATGGATCATCACAAATAGGTGTAATTCTGGTAAATATATTTTCGAAAAACACCACTTGTGATCATAAATAGTAATGAAAGTAGTATCTTCATGACATTTGGTTTTAACTTACCCTCAACTGTTATAAGGTGCAAACCTTCAATTTTATGTCACGTGATGAGATGTAGTCAGTCTTGAATGCATATTCAGTTTGTACACGCAAAATTCACTTTGCATGATTAAGACAGCAGAGAGCGGTCGAAAGCTCGCGAAAATTCAACTGTTTTATGATCACAAGTGGTGTTTTTTCGAAAATACATTTACCAGAATCATGAGCATCCCACTTGGAAATAGTATATTTGCCTATATCACAAATAAGTAATTGTAAATGTAAGAAATGTTTTGTATTCTTTCGAACAGGTTTCTTTGATTTTTCCTAAAATTTATATTTATTGCTGAAACGACATATTTTATCCGGATTTCATGAAAACCTACGGAAGACCGCTAATGCAATTATGTATGTGACCATGTATGTATGTTGATTTTTTTGATAAGACAATATTCATCATTTTCTAAATCTTGTAGAGCGGCCAAAGTGTATATCTCATGGAGATCACAAAATTGTCGATCAAAAGGCACTGCAACCCAGGGATGCGGAGTCCTATCATTTTGATAGGACTCCGACGTATCCGACTCCGGGTGGCAAGTATATAAAGCCTAGTTTTTTTAAAATAAACTGGCAACCTACATCATATTATATTATCAACATATTCATAGGCTTACCTGAACAATCATTGCTGCATTAAACATCATTTTCGATGAAAGTTTATCAAATGTCGCTTTCAGTTAGATGCATGCGACTCGGCTCCTCCTGTCTTCTTGATGTGTGCTTCACACGGCTTTTCTTCAGTCTCTACCAGGCAGGAAAAGCGACCATCCTTCTCCAAAAAATGTGAGTACATTTTCGAATCTAATATGCGCTTTAGAGGAGCCATCACACACGATTAATGTGAGGGCTAAGAACAAACTAATTTCATTTTAGTCTCTGATGTGACCTTTGGTGCGTAGGTCTGATCGAGGCTTGGAAGGCTTGTCTTCTCTACTAAATCACCGAAAGAAAAGACAATCCTTTTTTCACTATCACGATTCATTCCCTCAACTATTTCAAGCTCTGCATGCAGCAGTGTCTCTGTACTTTTGTTTGACGGAGAAAGTTGACATCAAGACAGTGACAGCTATGCACGAAAATAAATAATTTGCTTGTACTATATTTCGGGTCTAGTTATAGGCCGGAGTACGGAGTCCTATCATTTGATGGGACTCCGACTTCAGCAAAAATGATAGGACTCCGGGACTCCGACTCCGACTCCGCATCCCTGCTACAACCACAAAAGTCAATAACTTGTGCAAATGCTCCTTTGGTGTGGTCGACACTATGATTTTTGAGTTCAGCATTTCAAAAAAATGAAGTAGCAGAGTTGAAAAGACAAAAATGGTCCAAAATGTTGTTTTTATAAAAAGTGGACTTATCCACCTGCTAATGTGATATTATTGACAAATACAGTGAAAATGTATATTTCACTACCAAAAATTATTATGTCAATTAACGATTTTCTACTTATCAAATTTAGTAAGTAATGTAAAGCTTCATGAATAGTATTGAAAATTGTGAAAATATTTGACGATAAAATAACTAAATTGTAGCTGCGATGGTCTCGAGAAACAGCAATAAATTACCTCAATCTTAATATTAACTCAGTAGGAGTCAAAGTGGCTTTTAATAACATCTAGCCTGGATTGTATTCTTTCAACCTATGTCCTATTATGCGTGCGTAACAATGAAAATAGCAATTGATTCAGAAGCTTGACAGTTAGCGTATGCATATTGTGAGATAGCCTATAGGAATATACGTGCTTAGGCCTATTTCCAGGCCCGCTCTCTTTTATTAAAACGCTGTTATGTCATTTGACAGACTTGGACTTGGTTGACTCATATGTTTGAAAGCACAGCGATGAAGTCACATTCTAGGCCTATTTATAGATTTTATCCAGTGGCACACAAGCTATGATTAAAAATTATTGAGACTATTTCAGTAGACCATTCTAATTGATGGTTTTGTCATTCTCGATGATAGTAAACTAGAAAGGAAATTGACTAGGTCGCGTCACATCAGAGGCAACTAAGCTATGGCATGAATGACCAATTAAGATCTTAGATTTACACTTGTGACTGATTCTAACCTCATGATGCAGACGTCGGTAGGTGTATCTAAGTATAAACACGTGCGATTTATGTGCCACTATTGTGCATGTATAGCATGAAGCTATATTTCCGTTCTACAGATTTTATTGTTATCTATTTCTATGGTTATCGGTTGCCTATGACTCAATTAAACAACTATAATCGAGAAGATCGGTTATAAGCTTATAAGATAAATAATTGACAGTGGACATACTCTGGGACAAGATATTAAACTGAAAATCCATATCGGAAGACATATTAAATGCAAATAATGCTTGTGTGTAAGCATTCCGTCCACTTCATTAAATTGATTTGCCATAGCAACAATTTTTTTGGCAACGATGAATTTTTGAATGAACGTACAACCACAGTGGGCGTCGAACTGTGGTTGAAAGTTCATTCCGGCGTCGCATTTGAGAAGAACTGGAGTAATTCTAGTAATGGGCAAAAGACCGTTCCAGGACACCATAAAATTCAAAAAAATAGTATCTTTAAAAACGACATAAATTCATGAATTTGAACCCTTTTTCAGGTTATTAAGACTTAAATACATGAATTTAGTCCATTCAAAAAGTACCATTTTTCAAAAAATTGCATTTTTAAAAACGACTAAATTCATGAATTTTGGTCAATTTCTCAGGTTATGAAGACCTAAATTCATGAATTTATGACGTTTTTAAAAATACCCAATTTTCAAATTTTTCAAAATCTCAAATTTGTGATTATGACCTTTTGCTCCCAAAATCATGACCGTTCCAGGACACCGAAAAAATCATAAAAGTTAAGAATCTCAAATTTGTGATTATGACATTTTTCATTGCTTAAATCATGACCGTTCCAGGACACCGAAAATCATAAAAGTTGAGAATTTCAAATTCATGAATTTTATCCATCTTTCAGGTTTTTAAAATATATCATGTGACTAAAAATATTTCTTTAAAAATGGAAGAAACAAAAGTGGAAGAAACCGCAAGAATATATCCTTCGTTATCACAGTTAAAAATAAGTGAATTGAATAAAGAAAAACATAAAGATAGAGTACGTTATATGAAAAGAAATAATGTTATGAACAAGCGATGAAGGATGTTCACTAGTACAAACTAATAACATTAACACTTTCACTTAATGTTGTTGCGCTGCTTGCTGTTGCTCTGCTTGCTGTTGCTCTGCTTGCTGTTGCTGTTGCGCTGCTTGCTGTTGCGCTGCTTGTTCTTCGTTAATTTGATTCATAACTTGTTCATAAGTTGGCGGCCCTGTTCTATCGACGTTGTTCGATGATATTGTTGCTTGTTCAATAATTTGTTCGTCCCGTTCTTGTGATAAGGTTCTATGGCTACGCGCTACGCGCTACGCCTTAAAGAAAATATTACTGTCTGCCGTTGTTCAATTAAGTTTAATATTTTCTACATCTTGCGAGTCTCCGATGTATTCAAAAATTCTTCTCATATCCAAGTGTAAGAATATTTTACTTTGTGCTTGCAGATGTATGATTTCCCTTGTTAACTTCTGAATTCTTCTCCGCTTTGTCTCCAATCGAACAGATCTTTCAGTAGATCCAACCATTGTGATGATAAGATTTAAACTAAGATTGTAATGTGTCACGTTTTATGAATTGTGTGTGTTTAAATAGGAAGTGAAAATTATGAATGGTGATCTAAGCAAAGCGGCATTGTAGGTGTATGAAGTTTGCTTGACAACATACGGGTATGACATGACGCGTATGTACTTGAATGACAATGAGGAAATTGCACCGCATTGTAAATCATTTCATCGGCCATAACGCGAGCCAGATCGGAAACCAAAACCAGGAAAGTTGCGGTTTTGGCTCGACAATTGGTCTCGACTATCGATACTGCAATATTGTATTGAATGATTGCTATAACAACAGAAAATTCCCTCAAAGCAGAGAATGAATTAATAGATTGCTTTTATGCTATTAACGCCATGTTATGAATGCACAACCCGTATGATCCCCTAAAACAATCATGCGGTTTGAGAAATGTGGTAACAGATGTTGCCATTGTCTTAATACAGATAAAACAAACAATATCCTCTTAATGAGAGTTCATAAAAATAAAATGTAACAATGTAACGTTTTAATTTAGATTAAATTAAATCATTTCAAAATCGAATAAGTAGTAAGGAAAGTCATCATTAGAGAACAGTTTTAAATCAATACCCCCCCTTCTGACTAAGTAGTAGGGAAAGTCATCATTAGAGAACAGTTTGAAATCAATACCCCCTCCCTCCTGTCTTCTAGGGATCCCTATAAGAATTTTTTTTAATTATAAAATGAGCAACATAAATGAGTTTTTAAATTATATGGAACGCAAACCACGACAAATTTCGACCTAAAGAAAATCGCAAATGAATTAGGAATAAAGAATTTTCATGTTCTAATGAGAGACGAATTACAATTCTTAAAAAATAAGCCAAATGGAACCTTCAGTTCCCGGAACAAAGTTCCATCAATAACTATAAATTTCATAACGAATCTTCACACTTCAGACCAAAAAGGCGTACATTGGTCTGCAGGTATCTTTAATAAAAATCGAGATAATTACTATTTCGACCGCCCAGAGGCTGAGAACTATTGGTTCGACTCTTATGGAGTCCACCTACAAACGAAGTCAAAAAATTACTTGGCAATGGAATTTATAATACATTTCAAATTCAAAAACCGGGAACTACTTATTGTGGTCAATTATGTCTTTATGTTTTATTGAAATTACAGGAAGGAGTGCCATTTCTTGATATTATGTTAGAATTGAACGAACCGTAGGTTCTATGGGTGCGCCTAACAAGGAAATTTCATTCCCGAAACGTTAGTTCCAATAATAATAATGATAATGATAATTAAAAATCAGTTCGTTGTAATTCATTTTGATAAAAACGGCCTCTGATATCTTCATTATCTAAATCTTTGATTTCATAAGTAATCGGATAAGTTTGGTTTATTTTACAAAATCTTTCTTTAGTCCAGTAACCGACGAAGCCTTTTTCAAATTTATTCTTATACTTAAATATTCTAACTCTATCTCCAATTTTAAATTTCGGCTTAAGTTTCTGCAAATTCGGATTACTCTCATTCAAATTATTATTTTCGTTCGAATAATTATTCTCGAATATTTTCTTTCGTATTAAATCAGGGTCGTCAGAAGCATTCTTTGGGGTTTCTTCAATACCAGAATGAACTTTATTATTGTACTCTTCTACAATTCCTGGTAATATCTTCAACCATTTCTGATTTCTTTGCTCAGTAAATTTCTTGAATAATTTATTTTTTAACGTCCGATTGAATCTTTCTATCACTACGGCCTTCCCTGCATTTTCAGTTGAATAAACAGTTTCAAATAGTGGCTGAACGTTTCGGTTATAAAATTCCGACCCTTTATCAACAAACAATTTTTTTGGCTTTCTCTTACTTTCTTTAAAGATTTCTTCAAACGCATATTTAACTGATAGACCACTTTTATTTTTTAAAGGCTTTACCCAAGCGTATCGTGTATATAAATCTATAACGGTCAATGCGTATTTATAATCTTTTTCATTCGGCATATGAATAAGATCAGCACTCCAAATATCATCTTTGTTAAATACTTTAACTTTCAATACATATTTAGGCCTTCTGTATTCCCTATGAATTTCAGACGCGTAGGTTCGAGCGTTGCTCTCAGACAGCTTTGCTGTCGTTTCATTTAAAGCCTGACCGAATAATATTTTAGCTTGTAAAGCTTTCTTAACAAACATTCTTTCAATTTTTTCTCTAAATGTAGGATTTTGAATACTATCTAATTCTTGAATCATCTTCTTATCAGCTGCATGTCGAGAACTTAGATCATGATTTCGATAAGCTAAATCATGCCTGTAAGCTGCGGCATCTACTCTATTTATTGGTTCTTCACCTGGTTTCGGATTGTTATTCTCATCTAGTCTTACATCTAATCGAGTTCCTGGACCGGTATATGAATGACCGGGAAGATGTTTTTCTTTCGAATATTTACTCCAAATAAATCCAGGAAAGTTTTCTAATGTTTTTTGTATGTCACCTCCAATATGCTGACAGTTTGAGTTTTTATTTTTGTTTAATAAATAATTCAATAAATCTAAATTAGCAATTTTTAATTTAATTAAATTTTCGGAATTTGTAGAATTCATTTTAAAAGATAAAATGAATGTTTTGCCGGATAGAACCTTGTTCAGAGGCTTTTGTCGATCGGACCAAAGGTCCTGAGGTTATTACCGAATCATACTAGGACTTAGATATATTCCAGAACCATCCTTTGTTTTTTTAATTTCAATTAAATCATCAATATTGTGGAGAATATTTTTAAGAACTCGTTTTCCTTCATCAACTAATTTTAATTTACTAATAAAATTATCTACTATTCCGTCACCCCTAGCAACTTTCTCTAACTCTCTATTATGACGTTTTTGTTCTTCTAATGCTGCCTTCTCTGATTTATTTTTATTTACTGCTTGGACAATACCAGCTGTCCCACCTGCAACACTTCCTGCAGCTGCTATGCCACCTATTATTAGTGGAATTAATGGGAGAATCCCGCCATTCTTTTCTTCTTGTAATTGAATATTCTCTATCATTGGTTTACTTATGTAATACTTTTTTTGTTAATCGTAATAGTTTTAGGGGTATTTTTGTCAACAATATTACGTAATTTTAATTCAACAGTTTTATTATTATTACTTTTCGCTTGCGACATTTTTAATAAAAAAATTTTAAGTTATCAAAAATTTTAATCTATTCTAGTTATGAATAAATTTTAAATTAAGAATCTATAATCTATTCTAGTTATGAAAAATTTTAAGTTACCAAAAAATTTTAATCTATTCTAGTTATGAAAAAAAATTAATTAATCCTAGCCATCTTTCCATTAAGAATTTCAATAGAATATTTTACATCTTCTAGCAATAAACCATAAGCCATCAATGAAGTTGTGGAATCTTTCTTTTCAATATTAATTGTTACATCACAACCAGTCTTGATAATATCTTCAGATTGTGCACTTAAATCGAAACAGAAAACAGGATATAAATCTCTCCAATCTCCAGGAGTTAATTGTAGTTCAACTCCAAATTCTATACAAAGATTTCGATAAGAATCATATCCTTCCATAAAACTATCATTGGTATCATCGAATCTTAATGGATCAATTGGATATCGGGTTTGATTTAATGAAACTTGTAAACTTCGAATTGTATTAATATGAAAAAGATTGTTGTTCTTATCAAAACTTGGAGAATTATTTCTTTGAAAAGTTAGCAATAAATTTCTTGGAGTATTCGCAGTTCTAGTAAAATGCCAGTTAAATCTTTGTTCGGAAAAAGTTACTGAACTAGCAGTACGCTTTAGAAAATTTACTGGAATTGGTTTGTTAGTATTTAATCTTTTTGCAATAGCCGTTTCAATCTCTAAACTAGGAGTAATATGCTTAATCCACCATTCAAGTCTATCAATTTTTAAATATGCTTTTTTTCCATTCTTACCAAAAAAGATTAATTCATTATTTGCTGTGAGATGAATTATTAACTTAAATTTTAATTGATATTATATTTTATCATAATCTAAATATCCGAATAATGGAGACAATGACCAATTTACTGTCTGTTTACTTTTCTTGTTAAATTCACGTCTTTCTTTATATGCACTATTGTTTGTTTTATTTAAATGTTTTGCAATATTTTCTACATATTTCGCAATTCCTGCTGCATCTGTTCCAGCGTGAGTTAAATCATCAACAATTATACCATCATTAGTATCAGGAAACCAACCTTCGATTTCATACTTTTTATTATTTTCACCAATTGTTACAAATCTAAGCATTGTATCAATTACACCTGGAGAATCACTTATTGTTTCTATATTTTGAGTTGCAACATCTAAACGCATTTGTGTAAATAATCTTGGAAAAAAATTATTCTCTAGTGCAATATTATCTGTTTCTGGTAATGGTGTTGTAAAATTGGCATCACTATACAAAGAATATTCACAGTGTAAAAATGAATCAGGTAGATATATATATAACTCTGCTGATTATCAACTTCAAAAATTAAATCACCTCCGGTATTTACTCTACTGGAAGATCCGGGATTCATAGCAATTCTTATATAGTCATTCTTTTTTTGATTGCAACTGACGAACGGAGGATCGTCTAATCTAAATTTATTTTCGATAAGCGAAGACATTTTTATAAAAAACAATTTGACTTTTTGTTTTTCTCACACACAGAAAAAATTCTGCTAAAATAGTTTTACTAAAATAATTTTACTAAAAAAATTTTGCTAAGAAAAGTTTGCTAAAAAAATTTTACTAGAATATAATTTTAGAATTTTGCTAGACCAGCTCCGCTACAGCTTTGCTGGTTAAACCGAAGGTTGCTGCTCACGCCATTTCCTCTTATTTCTTCAATTGAACGAACCGTAGGTTCAATTGAACGTTTTATGGCTACGCCTGATTTCTTCTTATGTTTACTATCAGACGGAGCCCCGCTCCTCAAGGTTTCCCCAACAGCTATGTTAGCAATTTTATTTTTTGTTTCCTCTGAAAGTTTTTTTTAAATTTTTTAGTTCTTCGGAATCATTCCTAAGTTTACGAATAGCTTCTAGTTGTTTTAATTCGTTTTGAGACTTGACAGCATTTGATATTGCACTAGCTGTACTACCTATAGCAGCTGCTCCTTTTGCAGCAGATGTAATCAAATCTTTATTATTTTTAATTAAGTTAACGATACTTCCAATACCAGAGAAGATACCAGCTCCTTCCGTGTGAACGGCACCTGCTGTGCCTAGGAACTTTTGTGTTCCGACTGTTTCTCTATTATCATAATGATAAACAGGATTCATACGTGGTTCATGAGCAATTCTTTGATTTGAAGCAAAATGTTTAAGATTGTGTTTATAAATTATAGGCATTTTTTAGGAATAAATTTGACTTTTGGGAAAAAATATTTACGATTGGTTAGTAACCTGAGGACCTTTGGTCCGTTTAATATTTGCGCTAAGATTTACGTTTAGGATCGGCTAAAGCCTCTGAACAAAGTTCTATTGGTTAGTAACCTGAGGACCTTTGGTCCGATCGGCTAAAGCCTCGAGGAGCTTCGCTCCGATAGGTTAGAAACCCAAGACTTCGTCGATCAAGATTTACGTTTGTGAATGGACAACAACTTCGAGATAACTTTATTAATTGACTGTTGCACTTTATCTATTGCGTCAAGCAGCGTGTGATGTACTTTAATTTCTTTTCTATTAACTTGCATTTTCTGCTGATTAATCTTCAGCGCCGTTTTAAGAGCATTTAACTTAATTTTAAGAACATCTAATTGTCTTTTAACAGAATCTAACTGTTCTTTATTTTCTTTAGAGTTTTCTTGTAAATTTTTCTTTAATTCATTTTCTAAATTGATTTTAAGAGTTTTCATTTTATCAACTTTTTGATTAAGTGAGTTTACTTCATTTATCATTCTATTCATCTTTTTCATTTGTTGAGTAATTTTAGAACTCAATTCATCAAAACTTTTTTGGAATGTAGTTTGTAACTGCTTTAAATTTTTTTTAATTCTTTCAGGTAGTTTTTCTATTTCATCTTCTAATTGTTCTTTTAACATTTTTATCTGATGTTTATTTTTAATGACTGCAGATTTTAAATTTAAAGAAAGTAATATTAAAATTTTTGATTGTTCTGAAATCTTTTTAAAAAGTTTTGCTATATCTGCTTCTAGCTCTCTATCCTTTTTATCAAGTTTTAATAATTTTTCGTTTAATGATTTGTCATTAAGTTTAAGCAACTTTAATTCGTTCATCAGTGGAACCAAAACATCGTTTATATATTTTTCTTTTAAATCATTGGTTTGTGTATCAACATATTGTTTATTTGTTAACTCTGTATTTTGTTGCGGAAGAATAGAAAGATGCAATGGACCAGATAAAACGTCTCCAGTTTTCATGATATAATTTTCTATCTCTATTTCTAATTCACGATTATTCGGGATATATGCACCTCGACCAACATTTGGTAACATCATTTTTTAACAATAAAAAAATAAATTTTTCTCTAATAAAAATTAAAAATAAAATTTTTTCTAATAAAAATAAAAAAATGGAAAAAGCAAATTTAAAAAAATTATATTCGCCCGCATCATCCTGTTCTTCTTATTCGACGAGATCAACGGAATTTGAAAATAAATGTTTTGATAATAATAATAATAATACTATTACAAATCCATGTATAGATTTTAATATTTTATTTCAGTTACAAGCCGAAATATTTAGAGAACAGACTAAAGGTTTACCTTCTATAGAAGCTAACTATTGTTTATTTCCAGGTGATCCATTTATTAAATTTATGGAGATTGTAAGCAAATATAGTGATGTTGCATATGTAGAATTAAATAAAGAAAATATGGTTATAATAGGTCATAATAATGTTTATGGATTCATTAGAGCAGTTTTGCCGATTAGTAATACTGATTGGATAGAAACTAAAATTATTAATTATATTAATATTAAAGAATTAGTTAAAAAATTAAAATCTTTTTCCAAAGAAAAAATAAGATTATTTGTTGATGAACAAAACCAATATAATATTCATATCGAGAGTAAAAAACATAATGAAGAATTATTATGTCAAGTTTATTACAGAGATACAATTTATAAACAAGAAACATTAGAAATGCCCCAAAGATGTGATGCTGATACATATATAGGATTATATTCAAACTTAAATATTAATTTGTTAAAATCTTATATAAATGGTTTAGCTCAACAAGAAAAACTTTACATGTGGACAACACCTTAAACTATTAACAATGACCATAATCATGATCATAATAAACGAACCGAAGGTTCTAGGGCTTTGCCCGATCTTAAAGAATCTTATAATAATAATGATGATGTTAATATAGATGACGATAATGTAGATGATTCTGAAACATCTGAAAAAGGTGTAAATGGTAAAAAAGATTATAAAAATATTAGTAATTATAAAAATTTAAGTGAAGAAAAATTTATATCTCATACTGATGTACATGATATTAATACTACATATAATCAAAATTTATCTAAATTTCATTTTCTTACAATTGAAAATAATAATGATGGTATAGTTGAAGATACTGTTCGACAACTATGTGTCGGGTCTACAAAATTTAAATTAGGATTTACATCTAATCAATTTAAAATTTTATCATCTTTAATAAAAACTAAAAGTGATTCAGATTATGGTGGTGTTATTAAATTTTCCAAAAGAGAACAAAGACCAATATTTTTCTCTTTTATATTATTATCAGATAAAAGATGTAATTTAGAGTTAGATATTCCAATAAGAGAATGGTATCCAATCCCAAAAAGTGTAATTTATGATGTTGAAGAAACAATTTATGATGATGATGAAGAATCAATTGATGATGATGATGAAGAATCAATAGTTAGTGAAAATAAATTTAAATTATCTTTTGATAAAACGTTATATGATAAAACTTAATATGATTAAACTTAATATGATAAAGAAGACAAAATAACTAAAGAACGTGAAATATATAATAATATATAATAACCCTCAAGACCTTGTTGTTAGAATGTTTATATCTAAAATAAAAACACAATTTTTTCCTTAAAAATAAAAAAATGGAAAATACCAAGTTTTATTGTAACTTATGTAAAAAAAAGTTGCAAACAAAAAGAAGTTATCAGTCTGATTTAAATAGTAAATTGCATTTACAAAATGTAGAACGAGTTGATGAAGAAAATATATTAAAATTAAATAGTTATAAAAACTATCTAGAAACATTGCCTACTGATATAAAAGTTAAAAAAATGTTTGATGATTATTCACATTCGGAATATAAAAAAGTTTTTAATACTGATGATGAGTCCATACCCGATGAAAGATATTTATTTAATGATACTGATGAATTTAACGAAATAGATGAATTTGATGAAACTAAAAAAACCGATGAAGCGGAACGAACCGAAGGTTCTAGGGCTTCGCCAGTAACAGATATAAAATATTTATTTAATGAATCGGTTCGAACCGAAGGTTCCAGGGCTTCGCCCGTTGAACATAATGAAACCGATGAAACTTTTTATAATGTATTAAAAAACTTTTTCAAAATATTTAAGAAATCTTTCAAATGTTATATGAATGTAGACGTACTTTATACAAAAAATGGACCTGATGGAATTCCTGAAGAAATAATACAAGGACATTTTACAAATTCACAAGAAGTTCATAATGTAAATGATATACAACCCATATTTGAACAAATGATACTTAAATTAGAAAATTGTATAATTGAAGCCCAGTTACGTGAATCTGGTTGGAGATTTGTTAAAATACTATCTAAGAAAATAGTAATTGATAAATATAAAAATAATACTGGTGGTAGTTATGTTCCTTTACCTTTCAGTTCACCACAAATAATCAACATAAAAAATGAAGATGATTATTGTTTTCTGTGGAGTATTATAGCACATTTACATCCTGCAGAATATCACAAAGAGAGACTAAGTCATTATAATAAAGAAGAATACATAAAGGAATTTGATCTCGCTGATGGCTTACATGAATTTCTATATGATTATAATAGGTTAATAAAGTTTCATAAAAAGAATAAAAATTTAATTGAAGTAAATGTTTTTGAATTAAATGTGAATTATGTTTCTATTGGTAAAATTACTCCACTTTACTCAGATTCAAAAAAAATTTATTTAAATAATAAAAATTTATGTCAATCAGAAATAGTATATAATGATAGAGGAAATTACATGCATCATAATATTTTTTACCAAGGAAATATAATATGTGCTGAAAAATTTCAAATTGTTAAAACATTATCACCAATAATGATTAATCATAATAATTATGAAGGACGTAATTATAACTATGATTATGATTCCGATTATCTATCTTTATCTTTAGAATATCAACAAAAATTACAAAATTTAAATGAAAGTTTACAAAAATGTAAAACAGATTATCAACAACAAACAAAAATATTAGTACAATAATATGGCCATAAATATCAAAATAAGATAGAAACGATTCAAGAATTAAATAAAGACAATAAAGACAATAAAGAATTAAATAATGAAGAAAATAAAGAATTAAATGAATGTTTAAAAAAATGTCAACAACAATATAAAGAACAATATAATAATGAATATGAACAGCAGCTGAAAATATTCAATCAAAATTATCATCGAAATACATTTAATCTTACAAAAGAAATTGATGAAACACATGAAATATATAAAAATAAATTTGAAAAACTAGAACAGACAAAACAAGCAGCACAAGCGAATATATTATATTATCAGGGTCATTTTATATTGTGTAAAGATGTTTCTATATTTACAAAAACTTTAGATAATGCTAATTTTCCTTGTCTTCAATGTATGACAAGTTTTAGAACTAAAGAAGAAATGAATAGACATTTTGAGAATTGTCAACAAAACGAAGCAGTTGAAAGTACTTTTCCTAAAGATGATTATTTAGAATACAATAAATGGTATTTCAAAAATAAAGTACCCTTTACTATTTATTGTGATTTTGAAGCATATAATGTTAATATGACACAAAATCGAACGGAAAGTTCCAGGGCTTCGCCCGATTCTGAAAATGATAATTCTTAAAAAAGTGCAGCTGAACAAAGTAAAGAAAAATATTTATTTGAACAAAAACCATTATGTTGGGGAATGTACATTCATTCAAATTATCCTGAATTATTTAAATCAGAATATTATCAATACTATGGTGAAGATAGTTCAGAAATGTTTACAAAGAAAGTAGAAGAATTACAAAATTATTTTTCACAATTGCTTGAAACAAATATACCAATGATGCCATTAACAAAAAAAAAATTAAATGTTATTAATGAAACAAATTGTTATTACTGTGGAAAAGAATTTACAAAAAATTATAAAAATGGCAAAGGTGGATATCTTGATAAGGTAAAAGATCATGATCATCTAAATGGATTATATAGAGGTGCAGCACATAATTCTTGTAATCTTAATGCTAATAAATTTAAATATAACTTTGTTCCTCTATATTTCTACAATGGTTCTAAATATGATTTCCATCTAGTAATGAATAATTTATTTTCATCTGAAAAATTACAACAACAACAAATAAATGTACTATGTAAACAAGAAGAAGAATATTTTTCAATGCAATTAGGTTGTATTAGAATTTTAGATGCATTTAGATTTTTTACTCCTTATTCATTAGATGTTATGGGAAAAACTTTGAAATCTGAACAATGTAAAATATTAAATAAATATAATTAAAAACCTTTAAAAGGCATATTTCCGAATGAGTACATAACTGGAGATAAAACCTGTGGTTCACAGTCGAAGACTGATTTTAATTCTGTGAATAAAATTATGGAAGAAAAACAACTTCCTCCAATAAATAAATTCAAATCAACATTAAAACAATCACAATTATCTGAAGAAGACTATGCAGAAGCTGAAAAGAATTGGAGAGAGTTAAATTGTAAAACAATGTATGATTATACAATGAAATATCTTCAGATAGATGTATTAATCCTTGCTGATCTTTTTGAAAACTTTCGTGATATGTGTTTAGAATATTACGGAATAGATCCATGTTATTGTTATTCTACACCAGGTTTAACATGGTTAGCAGGATTAAAACATACAAATGTTAAACTTAAACATTATAAAGAAAATACATATGATAAATTATTATTTTTTGAATCTGGAATTAGAGGTGGAGTTTCATCAGTTTTAGGTAATAGATATGTTAAATGTTATAATAAGAAAGTAAATCCACAAAACCTTTATCTCCAGAAGAAAAAGAAAAAATATTAGAAATTTTTCGAACGAAACGAGAAGGAGTAGAACGTGAAAATGCAATTGATGAATTCATGAGAGAAAACTATTTGTTATATTATGATTTTAATAGCTTATATTCTTCTTGCATGATACAAGAATTACCAACAGGTGAAATGTCATGGTGTAATATTCGTACGACATCAGAGATGTCTACTAGGGCTTCGCCCGTTCTTGATTATCAAAAAACATATGATGGAAATTATAATCATGGTTATATATATGAAGTTGATTTAGTATATCCTGATGAAATAAAAGATAAAACAAAATATTTTCCTTTCTGTCCCGAAAACAAAATTCCCAATATAGAAGATTTTTCAGATTATCAAAAATCTATAATTCCTAAGAAATACAGACCAACAAAAAAACTTATGTTAACACAAAGCAATAAAGGAAAGTATGTTGTTGAAGGAAGAATGCTAGATTGGTATTTAGATCATGGAATGATTCTCACAAAAATTCACCGGAAACTAGTGTATAGAAAATCTAGGTGGTTAAAAGATTATATAGAGTTCAATATTGAAAAACGTAAAATAGCTAAAAGAAATAAAGATGATTTTGGAAACGTGTTCTTCAAATTAATGAATAATGCATTTTATGATAAGACTTTAGAAAATGTGCGTAATAGACAAAATATTGAAATAGTTTATGATAAAGATAGGTTTCAAAATTTAACAAGGAAACCTACATATAAAAGAACTACTAGATTTAGTGATGAACTATGTGCTGTACATTTACGTCGAATCAGCGTAAAACATGATAAGTTTAATTTTATAGGATTCACTATATTAGAATTAGCTAAACTATTTATGTATAGATTTATATATGATTATTTAGCACCTGCTTATGGCAAAAACTATAAATTACACTTTACAGATACCGATTCTGTTTTCTTAGAATTAACGATACCGTATAATTCTACACTTGATGAAGAAATAGATAAAATAAAAGATATCATTCATCCTTCTGATTTATGTAAAGTAAAAGATGAATTAGAAGGAAATGAAGATTTCATAACAGAAGCTATATTTTTAAAATCTAAATGTTATTGTTATAACACAACTAATAATATTAAAACACATAAAACATTAAAAGGAATTTCAAAGGCATCAGTGGCTAATCAAATAACATTTCAAGATTATAAAAATGTATTATTTAATAATGAAATAAAAACAGCATGTAATTATAGACTTAATTCAAAAAAACATAAAATGTATTTAAAAGAAGAACATAAATTAGCATTAGATCCATTTGATGATAAAAGAAAAATTTTACCTGATGGAATAACTACTTCACCTTTTTAATTTTCTAATTTCTAAGATAGTCAAATTTGATATATACATAAAATAAAAATAAAAAATATTATAACACTATATTTGTATATTTTTTATCACTCGGTAAACAAATGTTCTATAACTCTATCATGAATTTTTTTATCAATATTAATTGTAATGAAGCCATAATCTTTTGACCAAGCATTGTTACACGATTGTTTAAATTCATCTTTATTTCTTACACATAAATCTCTTAACAAATCACTTAAGTTTCTTGCATTTATTTCAAATAGTATAAATATATTTGCATTCTTTCTAATAACACTTCCGTCTAATGAATACATACTTTGTGTTAAATAAAATACACTACAGTTATTATGTCTACCTCTTGTGAAATAATTTCTCTGAACTGACTGATTTCTGTCATTAACACAATCATCAAAAATTACACAATGTTTCATTGTTTTATCTAGTTTACTAGGATCTTGCATATTACCACTATCATCTATTAATTGTATCTTTATATGCTTATTTTTATTAGATTCAACTAACTGATTATTTTTTGCTGCTTCTTCACACCACGAACTTATTTCTTCTTCATCTTCAGATTTTTCATATTCTTTGAATAATGAAGCAATTGCTGTTTTTTTAAGATTATTTTCAAATCCATATTTTTAAAATTGATAGACGGGTTGTTCTGCTGTTGTTGTATAAATTATAAGATTGTTATAATCCAAAAAATTTGGAATCGTTAAAATTTTAAATAATAGATACGTTTTTCCACAACCTGATCTTCCGCAAATAACTGACAAAACTTTATTAGATAAATTTGGATGATGATTAAATTTAAGTTTCTTTTTATTTAATGGGGGTAGTTCACTCATTTTTTAATAAAAAAATTAATTTTTATTTTATTTTCATTTTTAAAGAAGAAGAAGAAAATTAAACTTCTCTAGCTTCGCGTGGGAGTTTATACCTCCCGAACCAAAAGATCTATCATAATCTCTTCACCTCCAAAATTTATTTCTTGTCCTTTCTCATCAGTGATTCTCATGTTAATGTTGTTAATAGTTTTTCTTGTAATAGGGAAATATATTAATGTTTGTGGAATTACATTTAATCTATAACCAATGGGTACAGTAAAAGCTGGAAAACTGAATATTAAATTTGACAATTTACCATTTATATATCCTCCTTCAATAATGTCACAATGTACAACAATTGAATTTATTTCAGTTATTTTTGGAATCTTCTCACCTAAATGATAACCTTGACTATAGGTTTGTTTATTAAATCCTAATAGCTTTGACAATGATCTATCATGATTAAAATCAACTTGATGATTTTCGTCTAAAGTAAGAGAAAATTTATTGACTGCCGGTTCAACTGCAAAATGTAATTGTTTCTTATCTTTAAATGGTATACCTAAATGTCTCTTAATTTCATTTGATATTGATTCAACTTCGTAAGAACCAGGAAGAAAAGTTTGTATTTTCCATGTTTTGCCTTTATCAGTAGAATATCTAAATTGATCATTCACATCTTTGATAACGTTTTGAATAGTGTTAAATGTAGAGAAACTAGTCAATGCAATTTGATAATTTTTATTTTGTTCCAAATGTAGAATGGGTTCTAAATTACAAGTGTGTGATGAAGTAGTTGTTATAATTTTTAACGTCGTACTAAATTTTGATGAACCCAAAATCTCTGTTAGATTTTCTAAATGATTATTAATTTTGTCTAAATCTGCTGAACACATTTTTTAGTTAAAATTTTAAATAAATATTATAGATAAAAATCGTAGATAAAAATCATAGATAAAAATCGTAGATAAAAATCATAGATAAAAATCATAAATAAAAATTAGAAACAACATATTTCAGCTACGGACGAAGCCCTAGAACATTCGGTTCGTTATACTTTTATAATCCTCTTCATTTAGAATCTTCTTTTCTAACAGTCTTTTCAATATAGCATGAATTTCATTGAAACTAGAATTATGTCCTTCTTTTATTGCCGATATTAAAATATTTAATCTATTTAGTAATTCTTGTGGATCATCTGGTAAGAATACAGTTTTTTCTGTTTTCTGTTTTTCAGATAAACCTTTTCCTACTTTAACTCCCGTTGATAATAAATTTTCTAATTGTTTATAACGTCTAAGAGATTTTACTGCACCAACTCTATCTAACATAGCTTTATATTTTATGAGATCTTCTACAGCATAATTATTTAAATCTGCTCCTCTTAAAAGATCAACAAAATTTCTATCTAAATTAAAAGGAGATTTATCTGGTGAAAAAATTAAACCTCGAAAAGGTTGTGGAAATATTTCTTTTTGTCCGAGATAAAATCTAGGTATTGTTTTTCCATCTATAAATGAGATAGAATGTTCAAATTGCATAGATTTTGGTAATTTCTTATTAATGTTTGATTCTAGTAATCCATAGTCATCTAATATAGTTTTGTGCTCTGGATCTGTTATATCAATTTGTTTATCATTATTTGTAAGTTCTTTTTCAAGAGTTTTAAATGGTTTCATAGTTTTTTCAAAATCAGTTTTTACTTGCTCGGTTTGCTGCATTTTTTCAAACATATCAGATTGAATACCAGCTTTTATCATTCTATGTTGAAGATGATTTTCTTTCATAATATTTCTTTGTTTTATTAACTCTTCTAATTGTTTAATTCTTTTTTGATTATCAGCTCTAATTTTATCCATTTTTAAAATATAATATTTGAATTTTGTGGTAACATTGGAATACAACAAAAACATTTTACTGAACAAATTATTTTTTTATTGCTTTGTTGTCTGACATCTTTTCGTTTAAAGGTTTCTCGTTTTAAGTTTTGTTTAATAAAGTTTTGCTTAAATTTTCGCTTAAAGTTTTTAGCTCTTCTAAAAAAATTTATCATTTTCTTCATTAGAAATTTTACCATCACTAAAAGTTTTACTATCAATCGAAATTTTGCCATCCTGTTTATTCTTATCATCAACTTTTTCTGACTGTAATTGAAATGATATTTGATTTACTTCATTAGCTATTTGATCAAATTTTTCAATCTCATCTAACGTAATAACATTATCATCACATACTCTTTGAAAGTAGTAATGCAATTTGTCATAGACTTCTTTAATATGTAAATGCTTAGTTTTTAATGATTTTCGTTTCTTAGTTATTAAAGATTTATCTAACATTGTAACAAGTGAAGTTGCAAAAACACTCGTACCTGTTAAAGCTGTAGCAACTACTGGAATTACTAAAACACCAGAAGATATAACAATAGTGAGAGCGCCTAAACTTATTGTTAAGAATATGCCAATTCCTTGTGTTACATTCTTAAATTTAGTCCATCTCTTTCTTAATTTTTTATAATGCTCTAATCTTAATAATAATTGAGATTCCTTATCTTTCATATAACGTACTCTATCTTTGTGTTTTTCTTTATTCATTTTTTCAATGTCCATTAAAGTAGAACTACGTTCATATGATAACGAAGGATATATTCTTGCGGTTTCTTCCACTTTTGTTTCTTCCATTTTTAAAGAAATATTTTTAGTCACATGATATATTTTAAAAACCTGAAAGATGGATAAAATTCATGAATTTGAAATTCTCAACTTTTATGATTTTCGGTGTCCTGGAACGGTCATGATTTAAGCAGTGAAAATTGTAATTCTCAAATTTGAGATTCTCAACTTTTATGATTTTCGGTGTCCTGGAACGGTCATGATTTAAGCAATGAAAAATGTCATAATCACAAATTTGAGATTTTGAAAAATTTGAAAAAATGGGTATTTTTAAAAACGCCTAAATTTATGAATTTAGGTCTTCATAACCTGAAAAAGGGTTCAAATTCATGAATTTATGTCGTTTTTAAAAATGCATTTTTTGAAAAAATGGTACTTTTTGAATGGACTAAATTCATGTATTTAGGTCTTAAAAACCTGAAAAAGGGTTCAAATTCATGAATTTATGTCGTTTTTAAAGATACCAATTTTTTTGATTTTATGGTGTCCTAGAACGGTCTTTTTCCCATTACTTGCGTGGCCATCATTGCTTCTTCATTAAAATTTCACGTTGATTTCAAACATAGCAACCGTTTTTCTGTATCACATCAGGTGTTTCAGAAAGCTATAGATTTAATTTTGCAGCATAATCGTAGGTCTACCCGGTATATAACGCACAATCGGTAATATCGCATACAGCATACTATTGCTTTGATCTATAAATGAATTTTTCCTTGGATTTAGCCTACTAGGGTTTATATGCAAAGTTTCATGTCAATGATTCTTCACTAAAAGTCGAACATAGAGCAAGTATATTAGGTAGAGTAGCAACTCAGTATGAATTAAATCCCCAAAATCCCCAATGTGTACACAGTTTTGATTTTATTAAATGAACTCCAGATGAACCCAATTGGATATTAATGCCAAATGTGAGATGTACACATTTTTAGTTTTGAACAAATTACCACGGCATTGACTGATCATGATGGCAATACAGAAGGAATAATAGCATTTTGCAGATCCTGTGTGTAATGTTTGTTAAATGAGCAATTTGAAGGTTGCTATTACTTTCATGATTAACCTCAACTTTCTTAACTGGAGCATTGTTTTCAGCGTGATCATATCAGAAGCCACTCGTCACTGGAAGAGCCACTGTGATCACAATGATCACAGTTTAACTTTAAAAAACATAAATGGGTCCACATATCTATTTCAGATTCAAGAAAAAAATGAATCATAAAATCATATCGTTGAAATTTGAATTAAAAACTTGAAATCTCAGCCAATAAGGAAAATGAGATCTCAAATTTTGGTTGAAGACTTCCATTATAATGCGGATAGTGAAATTCCCTCAATAATCAGCTTAAGTCATGCTTAATGCTTGTTAGCAAATATTTATTCTTTTTGATATCCATCATGCCATGTTTCATACCACTTATATCGATTCATGTCGCTAGTATATAAACACGGGCATAATTTGCAAAACTAGCGTTTTAAAATCTGATCAAATAATTTTTTGGATCATTGGAGGGTAGTCTCCTATAAAACTGAATCTTTTCAGATAAAATTTTCACTGTATACACATGCTTTTTTGAGCCGACAGCATAGAGTAAGTGTATGTAGATAGAGTGTCGACTCAAAAAAGTATCCAAATACAGTAAAAATGTTTATATCAAGAGATTCAGTTTTTTGAGGAGATAACGTTCCCGCGATCCAACAAATTATTTGAGCAGTTTTGAAAAAGCTAAATGTTTGCAAATTCATATACTACCGACAGGACGCCCCTTTATAAGTAGTATGAAACAAGTTGGATATCAAAGGGAATGAATATTTGCTAACAAGCATCCTAACAAAGCGGAATTGGAGTTGATGATCAAGGGAATTTCATGAACCGTATTATAATGGAAGTCTTCATGAAAATATTCCGATCTTATTCGTGCTTACTTGACTAAAATTTCAAGTTTTTAATTCAATTTTCATCGATGTGATTTCATGATTCACTAAATCAATGTCTCATTTCTTGAATCTGAATATTGATTTGGACCTATTTACATTTTTTAAGGTTAATTTAAATCACTGTCTTTGATTAAGTGATTTTGCTCTGCCATATGGCAGGTTCCTTGTGATATGATCACGCTTAAGAAAATTCTTTTGAGGTTGAGCATAAGTACCAACCCATTGAATTGCTAATTTAACAAACATTGCCTCTCCAAGGCTGTCATGACACGTAGGATCTGTAAAATACAATCATTCATTCTCTATTACTATTATGATCAGTCAATTCCGTAGAGATTTGTTCAAAACTGCTAAAATTTGCATATCTCACATTTGGTAGCATACCCAACTGTGTTCACCTCGAGTTCATTTGATAAAATGAAAAATGTATACACATAGGAGATTTAATAAATGCTGAGTCACCACTCTACCTAAGTACTTACTCTATGGGTGAATGAATGAGAATTACAATGTAGGCTAACAGCACTTATTCTGTGGAGCTTCAGTGTAGCTCTGCAGAGTTTTCTGCAATGAGGAATAGAAGTTGTGGCTAGCTGTGTGCTTAAAAATTGGGAATTCAATTAAATTGGTCATCTTATGTGTACTCTGTAGGACAGTGATTTTTATGGATTTCTATTAAACTTGATGGGATGATCGGGGCTTCTTGTAGCTGAAGTTAGGTTGTATTTCGTTTTCCGAAGGAATGCGCATGAGTTTTTTCAGTCTCTCTGATGACTATGTTTGTTTTGGTGGTAAAAACTCATGAGTCAAAAATTTATCCGACTTTCGATTGTGCGATCACAATTTCGAGAATGTTTGGGAGCTATTATTCTAACTCTTGTCGAAGAATGTAAAAATCAATCAATATCTGAACGTCTTTTAATAGCGAAAAGTATTTCATGACTTGGCTTTGAGTCACAAATTTGTTCCGTACCTCATTACACGAGAGAAATCGAAACCCTCAAGGCAACCCATCATAACTTTGCTGTTACCGGATGTTTCTTCGTCACTGCTCCACTTTTCAAAGGAAGAATTTTTCAAAAACTAGTATCCAAATTTGCCATTCGGACAAATAGCTTGCTACTGACAGTAGAATTGAAAATCAAAAACCATTTTTCTATTTTCAAGTTATATTTGGAATAACTTCTCTGATATTTTGAGTTTCTATAACTTTCTGGATGATCATTCACATATTTATCAACTTCAAGAGGTTGATAGAAATTTTTACATTTCCATCAGTGAATTCCCATATTTTCACATTTCGCGCGCTACTGATACTTCTTTGTGAAACGTAATTTCTCTTCAGACTACTTAAAGTACTGATTTTAAGCAGTATGGGACTGATGCGTGGTATAAATCACTGCTTAATATTTGGTTTTGTGGAACGCTGTTAGTTTCGATTGCTTTAAATCATTGATTTAAATCACTGCTTATTTTATGAAGCGCAAAAAATTTCCCACACTGATATAAAGCAGATTTATTTTATGAAACAGTCCCCTGAATGCTGACTGATGGTCTGCATAGTAAATATTGCGTGATGAACACGGATTCCAATTCCGAAATCCCAGTTTTAGCAAAGTAGCAGAAATCCATCTGGAGAAGAAAAATTGACGATCATAAAACTATCATAAATTCACATATAGATGGTACCTACTGTTTACATTTCGGAATAATTGTTCACGTTGTCTTTTAATAACCACCCGGAGGATGTTACTATTCCAATAATGCCTTCTTTGTACTTCATTATCAACTGGACAGTAATACATAACTACAATTGTAAGTAGTACTGTTTAGTACGAGTATCTAAAGAGAATTATAAAGATCAAGTCAATAGAAGACAACAAGAACCTTGATTCTCCGACCGCACTGGTCCAACTCAGGAATCGAGCCGAAGTCCGTGGAGGAGACGAGCTCGCACCTTCTTCACACTCTGTAGTACCGTCAGCGTATGAGAAGAATGCCAGGCCTACTTCTCATCATCTTGACATAAAAACAACATGAAAAAGCCGGAATGTGGATGAATTATATCACTTGACATTCCGGCTTTAGCAGCTACTGAAACATGTCTTCATGGCGCATCGACGATGTTCGTGTTAAGTTTCAATGTGGCATTACGATGATCTGATCAAGTGAGATCGTCTATCCAGTGGAGAAAGTGATGTGCGAGGGTTGGCTACGAAATGCTTTTAAAAAATGTTGGTTTCTATTTATAAATGTTTCTTATAGTAACAAGATCAACTTGGAATGCAAAACCTATTCCACCATTGAAGAGAGCATACGTAAAATCGGTTGTCAAACAGGTGTGTCAAATAAGGCAATTGTTTAGAAGATCTGATGGGGGGGCATAATGACCAATGCTTCATCAACAAGAAAATACCTGGGGCAAGTATGTTGTGACATTTTTCTTATTGCGAAGCCGTGCCTGGATCTCCTTAGAACGGGAGAAGAGAAGGACTGCCTATGCAAGGACCCCTTGGATGCACAACCAAACCCCTAAACCTTTTAGTGAATTGTGCTATAATCCAAAATCCCTCCCTCCTTAGAAGCTCCTTATCCATTCGGTTTATTGTCCTCAGAGAGGATGGTATCGACATGTTCTGTAACATGTGTTCCAAGATTACGAAAATTCTGACCATCTTGTCTACAGGGCTCTATTTAAAAAAAAGTAGTTAGTTGGCTTTGGGGATGCATGGTGATGGTGACCATTCGATCCTTCGAATGAGTGGTATTCATCGATGCGAACACTGTCATCACAGCTACATAAGAGAAACTCAAAGACATCTAAAGAGATTCATCAACGAGCATCGTAAAAGAAAGCAAGTATCAGAGATCTCAATGCACTTATCACCACCATCCAGCATAAATCTCAAATTTGCAGCAATTACAAAGAACGCATTGAGAGATGAAGCTCTTAATAAAGCACCAAAAAGCACATTTAATGAATGAAAACATAAAATCGGTTACATCCTTTTTAACGATGCATAGTTTCATTCATAGAGTAAGTATATATAAGTAGAGTGTCGACTCAAAAAGGTATCTGTATGCAGTGAAAATTTTTATATCAAAATATACAGTTTTTCGCCGAGATTGCGTTATCCAAAAAAAATATTTAAGCAGTTTTGAAAAAGCTAAATGTTTGCAAATTCATATACTACCGACAGGACGCCCCTTTATAAGTAGTATGAAACAAGTTGGATATCAAAGGGAATGAATATTTGCTAACAAGCATCCTAACAAAGCGGAATTGGAGTTGATGATCAAGGGAATTTCATGAACCGTATTATAATGGAAGTCTTCATGAAAATATTCCGATCTTATTCGTGCTTACTTGACTAAAATTTCAAGTTTTTAATTCAATTTTCATCGATGTGATTTCATGATTCACTAAATCAATGTCTCATTTCTTGAATCTGAATATTGATTTGGACCTATTTACATTTTTTAAGGTTAATTTAAATCACTGTCTTTGATTAAGTGATTTTGCTCTGCCATATGGCAGGTTCCTTGTGATATGATCACGCTTAAGAAAATTCTTTTGAGGTTGAGCATAAGTACCAACCCATTGAATTGCTAATTTAACAAACATTGCCTCTCCAAGGCTGTCATGACACGTAGGATCTGTAAAATACAATCATTCATTCTCTATTACTATTATGATCAGTCAATTCCGTAGACATTTGTTCAAAACTGCTAAAATTTGCATATCTCACATTTGGTAGCATACCCAACTGTGTTCACCTCGAGTTGATTTGATAAAATCGAGTAATAATAAAAAATAAAAAGTGTACACACATTGGGGATTTAATAAATGCGGAGCTACCACTCTACCTAATATACTCTCTCTATGGTTTCATTCTTTCTTCTTTTCAATCATGACTCATACATAGATACCTAGATAATCACTGTACAGGGTGAGTCAAGTTCTGAATGGATAAAAATTGTCATCATATCTTATAGTTGTTATGGTACTGAAAATGGTCGTCAGACTGAAACGAGTTTGGAAACGGAGTATAATAGGCATGAAAACACTGCGGCTATTTCAATCGAATGCTTCACTGCTATTTACTTGGCCGGCAGCACTCGTAAATTTGGCAAGAGCCTTGCTACTCAGGGTCCGATACGGTGCTTCATTTAATTTGTAGCTCATTTTTAAGCAAAGATATCAATACTCCAGGATCTCTTACTTGATGATTATTTGCTTGTGGATGGATTCGAACTCCTTACCTCAGGAGAGCTAGTTCATGCTCTTGATTCCTGAGTCATGAGATCTAAATGTTCTTTTAATCTGATAAACGATCTTAGCCGTCATGATAGATTCGAAGAGTAGACAGTTTGTAAGAACAATGGATGCACTTCGCCTTGGTACGGTGACTTCGGAAATAGTGCAACTTACGTATGATGATTAATTTCAATAAATATTCATGCTTCCCTGAATGATCTAAACGGAACTTTAACTGGCACACCATATCAAAAACGAGGACGGGATAAAGTGTTTAATGAAGGTAATCAGATTAATATTCCATGCCGATCTTAGTTCATGCAAACTAATTGGCTCATGGCCCCATTAATATTCTGCCATTAGTTGACTCAAAATTAAGACGTCTTATCAAGTTCTTTGATCGAAATTTCGAGACAGTGATCTTATTGGAAAAGACATGATCTCATCCTCACATTGCGAGCAGAGTGCTGATCTTCTAATGAAATGTGGCATTCTCATAAAGTTGGTGGAGTTTTGGGTCTTTTCCGACAGATTATTATTAATTTCAGATAATCAACACGCATATTTTGTTACGGTAAATTTTAGAAGGAGAATTTCTGATGCCTCCACGAGTCTATATAAAGTAATTCAATGTTTCTCACAAGTTAGTGGAAAACATCACAAACCTAAAGATCTGCTTTGTGAATTCCTGTTGAACTGAATTTCTAGATTTCTGAAAAACTGCATATCAGCATCAAATATATAGTTTGAACCGTACCGTGATAATATTAATTTAATTGAAAAAATAACATGTGTGCAAGGGTACACTGTAAACCGTAGACCGACAATTATCCTACAAAATTACTGACAAAATCAACCGACGATTGTCACCTCCAGTAACCTGCGATATCCGACGAATTTGTAGGGTATCCACCGACATCGAAACAGATGCTTTGTATGCAAATTAACTGAACAAAATTTGTTGAATATTGATTGATTTTTTCGATTAGTGATTGCTTGACTTTCAACCACTGTTTTTGAAATTCTTCATGCATGTGCAGTATTTTTGAGAAGATGATGTTGACGATGCAACAATCAGGATATTGCAAACTTTTTCACTCAACTTAGCGAAGTTGAATGGATCTGTATAAGACATGGAGCCGAATCGTATTAAATAACAGCGCAAGAAAGGGTTCCGGCAGCAGTCAATTGACATTTCTGACACTGCGATATTGATTGCTTTAACCAATAATGCAACACTCAAACAACAAGTGTCGACAAATATGCAAGCAGTACTATCTAGTTGGCTAGATTCATAGCTTCGAGCAGCAGCCGCAACATCGTATTATTCGAGGACCGTCACTATTAGAAACTCCTGAGAAGAGATGTGGCTAATATTCAAAGACATGCGGTATTAGGAGTGATGCAAGCGTACTTTTGCATTTCAACACATCATTAAAGCTCTAAGGATTGAGTTAGGGCAAAGCCACATGACGAGCTTTTGAGCTGCGCTGTAGCCGCGCTGTGAAGATGATTGCACGTGTTTCAATCGGAGCGCCCACACTACAGTGGTAGCTCCAGCTGCGCTGTGGCAGCTCAAAGCCCGAGCAGTGGGATGATCTATTTTTAGGACTAACGCAGCAAAGCAACAAGTGTGACGAGTGGCGCGCGGTAATCAAGTTGTACGGCTCATTATGTGGTCGCGTAACTCTCACAGCTCATAGCTTGACAAAGCAAAACGTCGCTGCTAGCTTTAAAGCACGGCTCGTCATGTGGCCTTACCCTTAGACTGCAACACCAGCATTCCTTATAACGTCCCCTGAGCAGTGGCTGGCGCGATTCGATCTTCGCCCGATTCTGAATATTTGAGACTCAGTGACTAGAAGTTCACAGTTAACCTAGCTTACATTACTTCGCATTTCTAGACAATTTTTCATTAAATTGAGAGGCATATGACACTCATCGTCTTTTAGATTGAAATTATAACTACCCTATTAATTAATGCGATATTCTATTTGTAAATGTTTGGGAAAACAGAATAATAAATCAGAACACAAGAAAAGTCGCATTCTTGATGATCTATTTACAAGATTCTACTGAAAATTTGCAATCAGAGAAGTACTGCAAGTACTCCATCATTTACATGTGCCATAAAGTATATTATTAATATTTTAATCTCCCAGTTTTGGTTCTTTTGGTCTTTATCAATCAAATTCTATCGAACATAGCTGTAGGAGTGTAGGTATTTGGCGTTTCTTGTATCAGCCCTTAGATAAGCACAATTATGCATCAATTCAATCAAACTATTAGATCTATAACGCTTGCAAAACATTGACAAATCTAATTCAGAGATGTCCTCAGACTTGAACAATTTTAAGCATAAAAATTCTGTGACAGCCTTACAAAGACTCGTCAATGCGGCTAAGATTGGCCCACACTAGCTTAATAGAATTGCCACTCTATAATCTTTATGATTATCAGCCACACGACATGGCCAGGATAGATATAATACAGAACAGTCCGTTGTTTAGTCCCTTGCCCAGGCATTCCAGATGCTTCAAGCTACTTTGGGTAATTTCGAGCCGTACTGACTAGCCCTTGTCTGAGGACATCTTTCTACTCTATGCCCAGGCGATTTTGAACTCTATAATCTTTATAATTAGCAAATCAGCAAGTGCAGTGGTATTCATAATGTGCATGCTAGATGGACTCATTCCGGAGATATTATATCATAAGGACCTACTACGTTTTGACTGCCTTGATAGCATATAGGCCTATGATTCGTGTGAAAGTGTACCTGGCATCTGCGAACGTGTTTAATGCTATGTGGGGAGCTCCCATAGAGATTTCAGACGGCAACTCTGTCAAGCTATACATTATCTCAGGAACGAGCACCCTCACATTGCAATTATCTAAAACGATGAAAGAGTGAATACTATAAATTTACTTAATTTGATTTACATGTAGATCTGCGTTCTATGTTTCATTAGAGGGTGAGTTAGAAAAGACATCATTTTGAAAGAATCTTCCTTGACTATCTTTCTAAATTCTTTAAGTTGACAAATTCCTATTCCATGTCTTCTTCATCCGTCATAGAACATAAAAGCATCCAATTGATGCTCTGGCTCTGACGTCCCATTAGTTTCATTCAAACTTTTTTTTGTATGGACAGTTTCATGCTCCAACTCAGCTGAAGCAAAAAGAAAATACACTGGCGAATTTCTTGATCCTTTCATGTTAACGGGAATACATATACATCTTCATTGCTTGAGTAGCGAGAAGTCAACTGTTTTAGTCGAAAAGTCTGACAGGAGGTCGGTCACAGTATGAGCTATAGATTATTCATATTAGCGTTGAAGTTCGACATAAGCAAGAAAAAAATGAGCAGCGACTATTACTACAATGTTCTGAAGCAACATGCTATTCTGTTCGTTCGACGAAATAGTTCGGCAGCCAGAACGAGTTTGTGCAGGGAACGAGGCCAAAAATGAGAGTTTCAATGAATAGTGTACACTGTATACCCCAGGCATACTACGAATCTACGTGTCTGCCGAGTTCTGGTGCAGTTTCTGACAAAAGATGAAATTGTTCTATGTTTTCTCTTATCAGCTAAAATGCAGTATGTCTAGAGCCGTAGTTTTTGACATAGAATGTCTTCAGATTATTTCCTGTGATGTTAATGCATCCCTGTTTGTGAAACTACACACATTCAGATTTAGCAGGCCTCCTAATGTCGGCAAACACCTGCATACTGGCCTACTTTATTCACACTGAACCTCATTCTCGTATATACATGTACATCGCCGTTCAGAAGCATGATAATAACACATTCACATGATAGGAAATGACTTGAAGACATATCATGTCAAAATTGTGGCTCTAGACACAGTGATTGTTAGTAGGAGAAAACATAGAAAATCTCGCTTTTGCTAAAAAATGCAATCTGCTCCCCATTGGATTAGTATGTGTTTTTCTTTGATCCTGTCTGACAAAAGGAGGAATCAGATAGACCTCGGCAGACGCATAGATTCGTAGTAGCCACGCGGTGCACATCATATTTTGAACTTCTCATTTTCGGCCTCGTTCCCTGCAGAAACTCGTTCTGGCTGCGAAAACCGGAACAGACATACCGAACTGCAAGACAGAATGGGGAACTTGTCATCACAGTGCTGCAGCGCTGGCCATTCTCAATTGATAGCTCGATTGATTGCTGGTCAGAGATGTTCTGTTGAATGACAAACTTGGTCTCCAGACTTTGCAGTCAGCAACTTCTTTCTTTAGGGAGTGTCATGTAAATGTGCCTATGCGCGATTTCCAAGAAGTACGACGGAACTGACAGCCAGCATTCGAGATGAGAAATAACAACTTGTAATTCTCATGCTTGTCGGAGAACGTGTGAATCCTTTGCTCGTCGCTACTTTCTCTTTACTGAACTGGAGGATTCCCAATTTGACTAAGTGTTGTAAGTATGATCTATGTGAATGTTTGAAACTGTGAAATCATCAAAATTAATTAAAATTTTTAATAAAAAATCCATTAAAACGAGAGAACGTCTTTATGACTCACCGAGTACACTGAAATATTAAAGATGCTTAAAATTCACATAGATGAAAAATAAAAAAGTATCTAAAATATACAGGGAAGGGTGTCAGCTTAATGAAATCACCTAGCCACAAGCCTCGAGATATCAGTTCTGTATCTTCATTTTGAATCTTAAATGCAAGGCGAAAGCACTCAGGGAAGAGGAAAAGGCGATATTTGAACATCAACGTTGCAACCACGGTCTGTTTTTCCGAGAACAGTTGTAATTCACTTTTGAATAGCCCGGAGAAAGAGATGATGGGGAAACGCATAGTGTAACACCGGCAATTTTACAAAGTAACTGAAAGTAATTGAAATGTAATTTAAGATAATCGAAGTAATTTGTAATTTCAAAAATTTATAGCAGCCTTTTCTTCCAATGACTTTAAGTAAAGAAAATAAATACTAATTATAATAATAGTAAATAATAATTATACTTTCAGTGTAGGATTATTTTGAATCCTTTTGTATCATGACGTTATCTTATGATTAGAGTCATCGAAAGCGCTTAAGATAATACATTATTATGAGTTTATTTTTATTTTCATTACTTAATTTGTAATTGCAATCAATACAAAAATTCAATCATTACAAAATGATATACATGTCCATGTACAATGAATGATGGATGGAAGATGAGATGCACAAGTAAGTAAAATGATAATACGGATCGGAAGAAAAGGCTGTGCGTAAATCATTACATGCATTACAAGTCAAATGTCAAAATTGATCATGAATAATCTGCAAATTGAAAAACATGTATGTTCAATAATATTAACAGTATCTCACGTCTTAGTATTCTTATAAATGAATAAATCTTAGTTGTGATTTTGTAACTTTTCTGGATTGATTTCTTGTTTATATGATAATCACAATACATTTATAAGTTTTATTAATAAGTTTTCGAGATTTTGCATCAAATACACAAGGTCGACCCAAAACCCAAGGTCCAACCTTGCTTAAAACATGCATGACTGAAAACTGAATATTTATAGCTCATAAAGCATAAGCATACATTTCCATACGTTTGTGAAGTTAGCGCAACCATTTATGTGCGCCACTCAGTTTCACGAAATTCAGTCTCCTACAAATTTCAAATTGGTGGCACTGCGAGGCTAGCGCAACCAATTTTTTCGATTCTCATAATATCAGCACATCAGGCAACAAAAACCATGACCAGCGATGAAATATCCATGTTCAATTATGTGCTACGCAAAAAAATGATAAAAACAATTAATCTTCATGCAAAAAATTAATTTTAAAAACTTCTTAGTCGAAGACATGAATTTAGCGCAACCAATTTTCAAATCAATGATATTCAGAAATTAATATTCCTTTTGTAACTCTCAAAATTACTATTATTTTTCTTGCAAAATCCTGCATGTCTACATTGAATAGCGTGTATTGGTCATTCTTAATAATTCATGAATAATTTTCACTTTGGGAGACTTGATGTTGTTGGAATGGAAGAACCCCGTGTGATGCATTATTGCTTGAAACACGAATCTCATTATCCAGACAAGCAGACCTACTGCAATATCCGAAATTGTCGCAGACGTAGTACACACTACTCGAATGTTTGGCTCAAGATCACGTCGCGTTTTTGGTCCAACTAGACCCATCAGTTTTCCTATATATCCTATCGCACAATCTCCGTGGGTCTAACAGCATTAGACACCATGGTATATGCTGGCTGCTGTGCCACCCTCGACAACATTTTGACATTTATCTTCAAATTAAAGCCTAGTGAATCTGAACAAGTATAGTAGCAGCGGAACGCATTCGAGGCAGAAGTTGGGATCTGGGGGACCGGTTGTCCAGGTGCTGCTGGACTGGAGGTTCTCGCTGCATTAGCGAGGAGGCAGTCGTTGGCGGAGAACAATATGATCCAAGTGCTCGATCTCCGACCGCAAGTGTTTCAGCAAATGCTTTCTACCGACCTCAATATCATCATGTTGAAGATTGTCGGAATCAGTGGTCCATGTCCAGATCTTTGTGCCACTGATCCTGATCACGGCACCATTTGTGGATTGTAAGAAAGAACGACCAAACCGTTAACACGTAATTTATTTGAATAAATAATTAGTTGGATAAACCGTTCGTTGTTAAGGCAAGTCATATTTAACGTTCACGAGTGATGATTTAAGTGATACATACAAACAACAGTTCACATACAGTCCGCAAGGTCTAAGTGTGGATCTAGTCCTATTTTTAAAGGAGCTCAATCCGCTTATGTTATTTTGTCTAGTCATCATACATCAAATGACAGCTATGATCGCTATGTCTGATACATAGATATCTAGGATAATGAATTCGACTTTTGATTTAGACCGACATTTAGATCATGTTAGAAGTTACTTTGAAATTTACGATGAATGTATGCTGTGTAGGTGGAATCAATAAAATAGAGAGTTACAACCATATTCTCAACCTGATACAATTAACTGCAAAGAGGAAATTCTCGAAAAATGCATAACTCTATTGACGCCCACAGTAATAGTTTAATGAATCTCAGATTGTTTTGCTATCAAATATCAACACAAATACATCACTCACGGAGAATATTGCTGGCTGATTCAAGATACAGAATATCAAAAAATCAGACTCAACTGGGAATTATAAGAATTGTGAGATCGATATACCTATATTGTTGCTGAGTCTTCAGCATTACAGTGATATCTCACTGGAAAAAGAGAATAATAATTTGTATAAGATCCTAGATGCATAAGGAAACGAAACGAAAATTCATTCAGGACATCCACACAACCGGTTAACCAGACTCTAAGAGCATTTGTTTTCCTCAACAGTGTCAATGGTTTTCAATCTGTTTTATTTTTGCTCTAAGATATTGTGTTTTATGGATTTCATAGTATTTTAAAACACTATCGGTATTTAAAACTTCTGTAAATTGTAAAGCGAGAGCAGTAAAGTTTCCGTGATGTTATACTTAGATCATGGGTGGGACATTTATTATTCATTTATTATTGAAATGCGTTCGAGAATGTCCTATTCCTAAGAAGAACAAACGTACCATCAGGGATTTCAGGCTTTTTTCTCTCCTGTCAGCGCTATCAAAAGTATTCGAAGAACTTATTGTTCATCGGCTAAAGAGACCGTTTGTCCAGTCGTATGGCACCAGCAGAATGCTTTTCGGCCATTAGGATCTACCACCATAGACATGGCAGATATTGGTATCTTCGTCTCTCGTCATACGAACTACAGTTGATCCCGCCGCTGTATCATGCCCATGTAACAAGCCTGTTTCACAGATGTCTATGTTTTTTATAGGTCCATTCTTTTTTGGTCAATATTAGCTGCCTTCATACAGCATCTCGAACTGTTTATAGATTAATATGATTGTGAATTTCATCGATTCTGAAGCCACTGTAATCAACTCTTTTTAGCTTATTTGTTGTGATGCTTTTCAAATAACATCATGAACTCCGATAGCTACAACAATGGAGAAGCTGCTGACATCTTTTCTCATATTGCTGCAACTGAAAATTGTGAGAAGTCCGACGTCTGCTTTCTCAAAAGTTCGATGAGATCGTACAACATGCACGCACGATTCTCGACTGGAGAACAAGAGTTCTTTAAACACTGAGTGTCTTCCTTTCCAAGATCCCATGCAGGCAGGCAAAGTAATCGCAAGACCTCAGAAAGTCTACGAAATTATTGGAACATTTGGAGATGATCCATGAACTTCACAAAGAAAAATCGCATTCGAATGTGAAGCTTCACCATTGTGAATAGAGTGCTACATCAAGAATTGTAAAAATGACAACGGTCCGAGAGTTGAAAAATTCGGACCATCAACACAAAGAGTGGCCTTTTTATGATTATGTCATGGAGCAACGTCGTGATGATTTAAGATGGTCAAATAACATCGCCTCTACCGACGAAGCAGCGTTTAATTTGACTGTTAGGGGGATCATGAATAACGGGTTTTTTTATTCTGAGACAAATATATACAAACTTATTAGTAATAAGATTAAAAACCTATAAGTAGAGCAACCCAAGAACTATAAAGTTCCATAAAGCATCAATTAATTACTAATTGATTATTATAAATTACTTTAAAGTTATGAATAATATTGGTACAATAAAGTGATGTTTTTAATTGAAAATGTTTTCTAAGAAATATCATCTTTTGCCAGTCAAATACGTTTTCGGGTTCCGGACCTCGCTAAGGGGATAATGGATGCCTGCGCCTTTATTTGATAAAGATTCTGACAGATCCAGTCAGATGCAATCGATAACTCAGGAAAGTTGATAATGCCTATGATCCTGAAACACCTCCTTTCCAATAGGTCGATAATATTGACTAGTCGAGCAGTCGTCTTATTGTATAGTCTTTTTTTATCTAGAATCAACTCCATAATCCCTTAAGGAAAGAATACATTTCTGATTCATATAACTGCGTTGAAAAAGAAGGTTGCTGATACATGCATGCACAGTTGACAGTCCGGACTCCGGCCTATAACTAGACCCGAAGTATAACACAAACAAATGATTTATCCCCATGCATAGCCGTCACTGTTTTGATGTCAACTTTCTCCGTCAAACAAAAGTACAGAGACACTGCTGCATGCAAAGCTTGTAATAGTTGAGGGAATGAACCGTGATAGCGAAAAAATGGTTGTCTATTCACTCGGTGATTTAAAAGAGAAGACAAGCGTTCCTAGCCTCGATCACACCTACGCACCTAAGGTCACATCAGAGACAAAAACGAAATGCTAGTTTATTTGAGAACATTACCTCCTACCCTCACGTTAATCGTGTGTGATGACTCCTCTAAAGCGCATGTGAAAATCGAAAGTGTACTCATATTTTTTGGAGAAGGATGGGGATTTCTTGCCTGGTAGATACTAGAGAAAGACCGTATGAAGCACACATCAACAAGATGGGAGAGCCGAGTCGCATGCATCCAACTTAAAGCCACATTTAATAAAAAATGATTAATAACAATAAGAAATGATTGATAATTTATACAGCAATGATCACTAAAGATGGGTTCAGGTGAGCCTATAATGATCTATGATGTAGTTTACCAGTTTTTTTAAAAAAACTGGGCCTTATATACTTGCCACCCGGAGTCGGAGTCCTACCAAAATACTGGTTTGTTTGAGAACATTACCTCTTCAACAAACGTTAATCTTGTGTGATGCGCCCTCTTCATTACAGGCGTTTGATAATTGACTTGAATCTTTTCGACTCATTGTGTCAAGATAAGGAGCATCTTCTTCATTTTCTTGAGCCCCGAAGGTTGCTCCATACCAAAAAGTATTGTGTGCCACATTGCAAATCGGTCCTGAGACAGAACAGCTTCATCCTAACGATGATTCGACTTGCAAATGCCGACTTCAGATAGTGGTTCTCAGTATTCACCGCTACACTGTCCGATATCATGTTACTTCCTTCTTGTTGCTTTTTCTTTTATGTGATTTGTTTGAAATGTTTTGAACTTTGTCCAATTAGCCCATCACGATTCTCAATATTGAGGTATTATTTGGAAAATAAACGCATTATTATTGTGTGATGGCTCCTCCAAAGCACATATTAAAATCGAATGTGTACTCAAATTTTTTTGAAGAAGGATGGGGATTTTCCTGCTGGTAGAGACTGGAGGAAGAAAAACCGTGTGAACCACACATCAGGATAGGAGCCGAGTACGTATGCATCCAACATTAAAGCGAAATTATGATAAACT
>CAJQUW010002294.1:0-41894 GCA_907163375.1 Prostheceraeus crozeri
TATTGCATTGATTCACAGTGTTTATCCACCACTGGTGAAGTATACTACTGGTATCCCCTGTTAAAAGGGAAGCGAGTGACTAAGTCTAATGTTGCAGTCCTACAGGCCTATAATCTATTCAGCCTGTACTGGACCAAAGTATTTGAAAGAATTGTATAATTCGGCTCTACGAAGTCACCTGCAGTCATCTGATTACTGGATCCCAACAGCATGGTTTTTCGCGCCTAACAAAGCACTTTTAACCAATTTTGTTATTGCTATCTAAGATTCTATTTCATCAGCTTTTGATGCATGGTTTACCAAGTTCACTCATTTAACCGAGAATTTTCAACAAAAGAGTTTCGATACCTGTAATCTTATTGATCTTTTTGCTTATGAAGACTGGAGGAATCATTTGTATTACGGTCACTACTGAGATCTCTCTTGTTTCCGTACTATCTACTGTGATCGCTACTCAACGTGTACCGTAAGTGGGAACTGACTAACGGATTGGGTTCCTGTTATCTCTGTGTTCCTCAGGGCTCACTTTTGGAGCCGTCCTTGTTCATATTGTTTGTAAATGACCTGACCAAGTGCATTTTTTTCACCAGTCCCGAGTGACCTGACTGTTTTGATTTGTTTGCTGATATGTTCAAGGTCTTAAACGTGTTTCTTGTGTTCAAGATGCTTGGAGCGTCAAATGATTTAGATTCATTTGACCATTATGGGTGCCACAGGGACGAATTTTGCGAACTCATTTCTCACTAATGTGCGTTTTCTGAATATGTCTTTAGAAGCGGGAATTTTTTCATACATAACTTTGATTACATCCTTAAACGGCGTTATTTTACAGTCTGTTACAACCCTGTAAAAGATCTAGTGTTTATTTCACATCGACCTTGTCCATTTTGATTTACACATCTCCAAAGTTGTCACCAAATCATACTCGTATGCCTTGTTTCATCACAAGGATCATGCAAACCCATTTAAAAATGTAGCTTTTTTAAACTCTACTACAACGCTAATAACGATCTGGGTCTAGAACAATTGCTCTTCTGTGTGGTCCCCCAGTACCATTGTCACATTCGATAACCAGACGTGTACAGAAAACGTTTCGTCAGCACTTCTTATGTTATTTGAACTCGCAAGAATTATGAAAGTTGAATTATTTCCCTTCTGGTGAAGTGTTTCATTAACTCACTCTTGCGTCTTCCATCCGTCGCAATTATCTGACACGTACCAGTATTATCTCATAAGATACTTCAACAATCGGCGTGTACAACTGTTTCTTACCTTTTAGCTTTGATTTTATTTAATTTACCGTACTCTAGCGACCTCGCCACACAAAGGTTCTTTGCTGTCAAAAAGCTTCGTCTCAACACTACGTAATTCGGATTTCATGCCTCAGTACAGTTCGGTTTTGTTAATAGCTTACCCGACGTTCTGATTTTTTCTGACAGATCACTCAGCAAACTGTTCCCATTTCACGTGGATTTTTCCGATAGTGAATAAATTGTCATAGTTTCTTTTAATAAGCATTTATTCTGTATTCTGCGTACAAACATTCCTGTATTATTCGACTGTTGACTGTAATTGGCATCTTTGCTGCTAGTCGCACTTGCGCGAAATACAACCTTCATTCAAAGGATATACACTCATATCTATCCGGCCAGGCTCCAACTGATGCATTACAATTTTAGATATCTCCCCTTAAGTGAAAGTCAACAATCATAAGTCGAGGAGAGCACTCTGAGCAACAGACAATAGTTTTGGACATCGAAAGACGCACTGAATGCCAGTACATTATATGTGAGAAAATAATCTGTATTTTCTCATGTTTTTGAACTTGTTTCAACGAAAGCAAACCCGCTAGCTAAATCATCCCTGGGGTTTAATACCGCACCTTTACGGAACCGGTTTCTGCCAAGTAATAGGGAGTTAATGGACACCGACTCCCCCGCGAAAAGTAGTTTCCGAGTCTGCTGCCGGTACCCAGAATGCTTCAGAATTAAACTTCAAACCAAGGATCATTCAAACTGAAAGGATAATAGACCTTTTCATGTCTGAGGCGGCTTCGTCAGAAGGGTGGGTGCAATGGCGCTCTCACACGGCCAGGAAAGAACTGCATCTCGCCCAGTACTGAACAGGCCAACAAAACAATCGGCTGTTGCCTGGGTGGTATAAGCATCATCTGACAACGATACTTATTAAGTTGACACTTCGTATTCCTTCATGAAGTTCTGACGCTGGTGTGACGCAGCGTACTTAACCAGCAAGACTCCCTGATTCGAGAGTACCGGGACTATTCCGTCTGGGGTTTGTTCGGAGAGATAATGTTAAAGGATCTCGCCGTTCCTCCGATACCCGCGAATAATGGGGGAGGACAGAGGAAGATGAAGGACCGACTCACATGCGGCTCACAGGGGGGTGTGCCGGAGAGTAATGTGACTCAAGGAGAAGCTGTGAAGCAGAATCTCACCTAATTTTGGCCAGCACGCATGACATCCGGAAATAAGGCCAATTGGCTCCGACCAGTGTGATGGCGTCGTCAACAGAATAATTAACCAAGAAACCGCAAGGAGCCGCTCTTAGTCCTCGGTAGAGGTGGGAATAAGTTATATCCCCCCTCGTGCGAGAGGGCTGCCGCATGGACATCTTCGATACTTAAAAGGTTATAGCATTATCTGGTAGTGGACCGACTTACTTCAGCAACTTCATCGAGAGATAGAACGACCTACGGGTACCTTACGGACAGTTAACAACGATAAGTAATTAATATTAAACAAGTTGTTCGGCCAGGTATGGGAATCCCGAAGGAGCTAGTCATCCGACTGCGGAACGCCAATTCACTTCTCTCTATGTTCAAAGATTTTTGCCGTCTGGGTGTGGGGGGATTTGTTCACACCAAAAGCGTCCACCGGGATCATCACCAGGCGAACGGATTAAGGCCCAGACGTTTTTGATCAGCCGGTAAAGATCGCGAACGTATGCGTATATCCTTATAATGCCAACTCACACAGCACTGACCACTACGAGGCATTAATAGAGTTGAAGCGCAATACCCCACTGCAAACGCCTTAAGAAAAGCCCAGCAGAAATAGTTTTTTTGGCAGGAACATTAGAACACGACTTCCAAGCGTCCATCCGCATAGAGAGCTAGATTCCTCCACAGTGATAGAGAGTGACGTAGGGCCATCATAAGAGTAGCTAAACAACAATTCGACAAAACAACCAAGAAGGAGCTGCCTGTGTTGACCGTGGGAGAAGCCTGTTTATTACCAAAACCCAGATAGGAATGGGTGGTGGAAAGGTAGGATCCAGAGACATGAACAAGCACTATCCAAATTACTACAATAATCGAGGGGCAAAATGGTGGTGTGTACCGCCGCAACCGTAGTACACATAAGACCTCGTTCAATCGAAGTTCAGGAGAGAGTCTCCAGAATACGGAGTTGGTTGTATTGTAGAAAGCCAGGTGAAAGATACACCCGACGATGAACGAACGCAAGGCCCACGGTGGACAAGGACACCAAGAAAACGTGCTACCGTACGCTTCGATGGCGGAGGGCGGAGCTTCCAGGCGAGACCGAACGCCCGCGACGGGCGAGACGACATTCAGGAGAGAATGAACCTACAACACACAACCGCGACATACGAGACGACATCCAGGAGAGGATGATAATCGCATCCAGGAGAGGATGACGACTGAACAATCGTGAAATAGACAATCGAACTGAACAGACAAAATGTGAAAGCAACTATCGATCAGACGTGAAACGGTTTCCTCCCCAAATAAATTGTAAACCTTGGTTTCCTACTCTTCATAAAAAAAAGCCAAGGAGGGAGAGATGTTAATATGTATGTTTATATTTGTTTATATGAATGTGTTTTTGAAACCAGTAGTTCAGAACAAGTGTTACCTCATGAAAGAGTAGTTGTTCTTCTTTCGCTCTCATGTACTACGACTTAACACCAAGCAGCTATTGATTCAATGACCAGTTAGGCATTGAATATCTATGATGCGCTGACAATTACTTTTGCAATTGTGTGTTATCTTTCCTGTAGTTGTTGCGTTGATTGTAGATTTTTACTCATGAGCTGTACTGCCTCATATATAAACTGCGCAATAAAGTATTCGGACACAACTAGTTCGGCACGCCACTTGTCTCGTTCTATGCGATACGTACATGCTACTAAGCCATATTAGAGCCGGAATAGTGGGTCCACAAGCTAACACAACAGATTTCAAGACATTTTTGCGAATGCAGTTCTATTTTGTCAGATATCTAGGTACAAACACTAACTCTATGGGAGGCAGTGAGAGATAGAAAACGACAGATTCTTAATTCCGCACTTCTTCAAGAATAGGCTAGGCAAAATAGACTTGAGGTTGGAATAAATTGCAAGATTTTGTTTTTCACTTTTTATTGGTTGATTATGATCTGGGCAACATTATGGCAAAATTTTATGAAAATTGCATCAGGTTTAGATATGCAATTCTGACATTTTTGTCAGAAATAATACAAAAGAAGCTATTCGGGATTTAGCGCTTGTTTTTCCACAACAAATTATATATGTAATGGGCTCTCAATGAGTATGAAGTGTTTTCACGTGAAAAAACATGCGAGCCGGTGTAAAATCCGATCACAGCCGATCACGCCGATCGGAGAAAAATTTCTCAAAGTGCTTTGAATCGCTAAATAATGCACATATATGATAAGCATTGCCTTGCTAATCCTACGCTGCAAAGAAAATTCATTGATGATAGCTTGTTTCCTAGAAAAATCAAGTTTCAATTAATTTGTCCATCACTAACTGCTATTCTACTGTTATTTTTCGTAGTGTTTCCCCCTGCGATCGGCGGCGGTTTCAAGCATTCTCCACACATCGCAAGACCAAATACTACTCAGACATGTGGAGAAACCCCCGTCGATCTCAATGTTTCTATAACCGATCGCTGACTTTATGACGAAAAGATAGGCAAATTTTGAGCGAATTTGACCATCACTACTGCTATTCAACTGTTATTTTTCGTAGTGTTCCCCTGCGATCGGCGGCGGTTTTCAAGCATTCTCCACACTCGCAAGACCAAATACTACTCAGACATGTGAAGAAACCCCCGTCGATCTCAATGTTTCTATAACCGATCGCTGACTTTATGACGAAAAGATAGGCAAATTTTGAGCGAATTTGACCATCACTACTGCTATTCAACTGTTATTTTCGTAGTGTTCCCCTGCGATCGGCGGCGGTTTCAAGCATTCTCCACACTCGCAAGACCAAATACTACTCAGACATGTGGAGAAACCCCCCTCTTGGGATCAATTCTAATTACCTCATGATAAACCGGTTGTAGATATATGGCACAGTTGCTGCATCTGTTCCTGTTGATACCTTGTAAAAGTTGATTGAATCTCAACGTCATGCTTTGGGGTGAAATAGTCTGGAGACGGTGAAGGAATCATGATCACGTATATTGAAACTATTGATGTGCAAAAACTTAATTTTCATGACGTTCTCATTTTCATGCAAAAATATGACCACATGCAGCTAGACAGGTTGCTATGTTTCTTCTTCACCAAGGCCAGTTTCGTAGCATGCATATTAAGAAAATCGTGCTTGCTGTGTTAGGAATTATCTCTTTCTATCAATTCTATTGTCAGCTACATAAATTTCCCTCAGTAAAATGTCAGTAATGTTTTCCTCAGTAAATCATGCTCTTAATGTTTTGCAATTTTTGTAAGAACCTGCTTATTTCTTTCATGAGTAAATGTACAGGTCTTCCATTCAGTTATCTAATATAGGCAGCGAAGAGTAAGCTATGACTCACTTCTGTCTACTACTACTGGGTGATCTCCACAACACTGGAGGATCATGAGTGTGTTCGGCTTCGAGATAGGCATATCAATGTTGCTCTGTTGACTTCCGCATTTTTCTGAATTTCCCTACACTTCATCATCCAGATCAGAAACTACAATAATTCATCTTTTAACTCATAGAAAATATCCCACAGCAACTCAAAAATCTGTGAATAGGTACAAAAGAATCACAAATGCACAATGTAGTTTGGTATCCAAATGGAAAATAATCATATCACAAGATCATTAGACAGCCGTGCATTGTCATCTGTTAAGAAAAAAATCTTTAAGAAATCGTCGTTTTATTTGGGTACTTGACAAAATATTCCTGGAATTCCAGCAATTGAAGTGAAATGCAGCTTCTTGTGTTTGCATCCTATGATGACTATTCCATTTTCATAGTTTATGATGATAGAATCAATACAATATTAAAATATTGACTCGCTTTGATTTCATGACATGTACATATTCGTTGCTGTATGGAGATGAACGGTGATGTTGACCAACAGATAAACGAAGCTCATATTTTACAGTCTTGACTTCTTCTCTGGAAGGAGCAATGATTTCGTATCATAATGTAATGAGAATTGAATTAAATTCTTCATGTAATATTGAAGTGCTCTACAGTAGTAAGATAACGGTAGTAGATAAGTAACGGTATAGATAAGTGCTGTAGACCAACACACAGTAGTAGATAAGTAGTAGTAAACAGTAGTAGATAACGGAATGAAATATTTGCGATTCCCATCAATTGTTTTTGAATATTTGCACACCAAATCTACGAATTCTGATCAAATATTTTCCGCTTCTTCTCTTTTCAGGATACAAGCATATGCGCATTGCTACTCTCGTGGATAAAACCTTTTCGCAATCACCCAAAAATTTCATATTTATATGAACAGCGCTCTTTGATTTTCTACAAAATGCGATTCACAACAATTGTATCTTTCTGAAAAATTATTTTACCCAAGCTTGAATTCAAATGCCCTGTGAACGTCCGACTCAATTTCATTTCTCCTCATACTACCTTCTGAATTCTATTACTCATCACTTCAATCAATTCATCTGTATTCAAAATGCACTCTTGGCAATATTGATGCATTCCCCCAGCGGCATCACTCCAAGGACCATTGTTTTCTCTTAATGTCTATTTATAAATTTTCCATAGCCAAGTGAAAGTCTCAGAGCGGTTTGTGTAATAGCCTTAACTCAAGCGGCTCGTACGTCGTAGCCAACATAGAGACTTCTGACATCAGGTACAAACCGCTAAGGAATTAAATTAGGGTATGAGTAGAACTTGCTTGCGGACTGATCGACTTCGTCATTTTAGTTTCAGAAGATCGCGTAACGGCTAATTTGCAAACACCAAAAATGCTTCCTCTCAAAACGACAAGTTATTAATGAGTATGTTAACCACCTTTCAGAAAATAAGTCTAATTCTTTTTCAACAACATTCTAACCAAGGTTGCCTCTGCGTGTCATGCGTAACAAAAAGTGATTATTCTTTCTGATATCAATGTTCGCTGCACGCCTTTACACGTGCTCAGTTTTCATCAACATCTGCAGGACAAAAACTGAATACAATCACGCTTCAATCATTTTCAACCAGCACGTGTGGCAGATGATACTTAACCGAGTTCTGATGATTCTGACGAATAACACAGTATTCTGCTTGCTGGCATTTTCAACTTCACTGATTATATTTACATTTAAGTTACTGTTTTGGGGACGTTCTTTTTTAGGACTTCAAGCTTTGATTCATTCAGAGCCTATCAGTCAAGTTCATATTCATCACCCATCTAGACTTATCACAACTGAGGAAATGAATGATGGGAAGTAATTTCACGCATTTTTATTCTCATCTGGTGAAATCTGTGATCGTTCAGTTGATTTCCTACTGAGTTCAACTACAAAACAACAACTCTACAAAAATTTAAAGCAATGAGGCTACAATGATCTCCGAAATAGCCTATGACTTTTTTTTACGAAAGACTTATGATGCTTTTTATGGTGGACATGAGGAACTATGCATGACCTCTAAAAGTCATCTTCGGGATCTAATTTTTTTCGATGAAGTTCACACGCTGACTGCAAGAAAATATGAGGGTGGTCCGGCAGATCTGAGATGATTGGAATAAAAACTGACTCTAAGATCGTAAATCGTTAATACGTATCACATTTATATATGTTTCAAATTGTAGACATTGAAATCTGAAATGAAGTTCCACATAATTACGCCTGTCTCATTAAAGCGTGTTTTCTCAGGTAGATGTTACATTTTCTACCTAATATTTCCATTTATAAACGTGTTTGCTGAATGGTTGGCTGTATTAACTACGGTTAGTCTACGCACAAAATGCTGATTTATTAAACGTAACAGAAGACTTCGTTAGAAGTGGTGACTTTGCATTGGTACTTTTGAAATATTAGCGTAATTCAATAAAAAACCAAATCGATGCTCTTTTGCTCCTATTGGAAGTCAGTCTATTTGTATATCGGAGTTGAAAAACTCCGCTCCCGGTGCTAACATCAGGAGTTCGAATACAATCACTGACTCTAGAGCCCTGCACAACAGCCTCTGTTGAGTAGCCAAGGGAGGTTTGGTCTGACGAAATGATAGTCCTAATTACACAGTTTGGATCTGTAGGCTAAATATGTCCAGTGATTTAAAAAAGTCAGATTTTTTGAATAGTTCTGCTAGACTTATAGTTTTCATGTACGTTGAGATCTGCGTAGCATGCTGCAATTGAGAAATATCCGTATTTAAGTGCCTATGAAAGTGCGTTTTTCAAGGATAGGCCTATAAATAAAAAGGTTACTCTACTTATGAATTATATCTTACGTAACAAAGTTACAGCTTTCATTCATTAACATAGGATCGCCCCAAAGGCATTGCTTGTAAATATTTGCGATGATTCCCCAAGATGTTATGTTTTTCAGAGACAATGTTTTCGAGTCGGAAGTCCTATCATGTATTGGCATTAAAATAGCATCTGTTAGCTTAAGAAGAAAATAGCACCTATTTTATCGAAAAGGCATTTGATTTTGAGATAGAGCTAGTTCTTCCTAGCCAAATATTAAAGAAACCACATATTGCCATCCTTAGGCTATAGATAATAAGTATAATAACTGAGTTTACCCCTATTTCGAATTTGGTTTCATCCCCCAAGACAACATAGAATTAGGCTAGGCATCAAGCCGCGCTACTGACAAACCCAAAATATCAGTAATTCTATGCCAGCATCATTAACGGAGCTGTTGAAAACAATTATGATAATTATGCAGAATGTGAGACATCACGAACTGCGTCGAACAACACAGTCCCAAATGGACTGAAAGGTTGTTTTGTGCACCAATCATGGGTAAAATCGTCATTGGAAAATCTTGACAAACTATCCAGAAATCATTGAATCAAGTGCTGATAAATGGCTGTCATCACTGCACAAGAGTGTAGAAACTTGTGCAGTTTGGGCTATGCAAAGCCATTCCCTCATCAACCCGGAAGCTGTATGAAAATCGAGATGATTGCGTTTCCTCCAATAAGCGGTCAACAGCAATTGCTTTTCATTGGTTCATCATAGACAATATACAGCTCAGATCAATGAATCTTGGCGGATAGAATGGATCAAAGGAAAATAATGCAGGACTGGAACGATCTCCCTGCTGAAATTCCGAATTGCATATCTCTAGTGCGCCGCAGTCATAAATTGCACCTGAAGACTAACACGTGTCGAACCTAGGCCTACACCCGCTAGATCGTTCCCCTTGCTTTCGCTGCTCCTATAAAGAGGTAGCGAACTGGGCTCAGATTGTCAGTCGTTGTATCATTACTCCCAAAAGCACCAGAGTGGAGCACTACACTCCGATACAAATACACTGACTACCGAGGAATGATCTAGTTTGAGGCCATTCTAGAATTCTAAACCCGCTTATTCACTTTCAAAGGGGCTATTCATGAAACCAAAATTCTATCACCAGAAAACTAAATCCGTTCAGTTCTGCCGACAGAATTTTAGTTAACTATCAACCCCAAATATAAGACATCCCATCAAATTGAGCTAAACACATGAGTGTACCGGCACGGGAAATTGACCATACATAGTACTTGAATGATAGTAGCCTACTTAGGAAAAAAAATAGTGCTATGAATACATAAACGCTGTATGTGTGGTCATTCTAATACATCAAGTCAAGTACGTCTTTCTGACGAGTTATTGACTTTCTTCGACCTTCAAACGTAAATACAGCGCTCATCAGCGTTGTCCCAAAGCGGTGTCAAGATGTCTGTAATCATGTTCGGAGTGCCCCGACGGAGAGCCCAAAACCGATTGAGCTGAAACTTTGTTAACGTATTCGCTTTATGTGGATTCACAAGACATTCAGCTTCGATCTCCGCCTCATAAAATAGTTCAGACTGATTATATTTTAGATAATAAGAATGTTATTCGTTCATTTCATCGTGACGTGCAACAACTTATACTGACCTAACTCTTGCATTACCAATAGAAAAAGCACAAAAGATTACCTAGTGACTACTTCAGAACAAGAAAAGCAATATTAAAGAAATAATGACTGATCATACATTTTCCAGTTTGACTGATAGTATATTTTTCAAACTACCTAGGCACAGTATTTCTGAATGGGCGTGATGTGGCGTCATGCAAAATAAATCCTTTTTCTTTAGATAGTAGCATGATGCTAAAAATATATTTCCGTGTCATTTTCATCATGACTTCGACAAAGTAGCCATCCATCACTCATCACTTTTCCGTATGAATGCCATGATATTTAATGCTTTTTTGGAGTCAGTTCCCTATTACTTCGATGTCATTATATCAACTTTTAGAAAATTATTTCACTCAGGAAAATTTGTGAGCAATTGAAACCATGGTAATTATAGAAAGAGCTTAGTCAGCTGACAATTTAATTCTTTGAATATTTATATTTATAATGCGTTTAGCTCATTTTAAGTGTTCTTAAAAATCAAGTGGCTTTAAATAAATTCCTGGTAGAAAAAGTAAGAATTGCACCACTAAACTTGCATCAATTTCTATAAAACTTCACCAATGTGCTTAATGGAAGTTTAAGACTTAAATGAAACCTTAATATCAAATCTTGCAATTTATTCCAACTACGGCTATTTTTTGACTTAAATTTCCTAGACTAGAAATGCTTATAAATACCTCAATCTTTGAAATACTTTATCACACATCTTAAATGTATTTTAAATTTTCTGACATATTCGGACACTGTGGTTGCTGTTGACCATAGAGTACTTGACCATGGAGGTCAGCTGCATAGAAATCAGCTGATGACCCTTCTAGCCTAATACAGTAAAACAATCTGATTTCTATGGTCAGCTGCATATTGTTATGATGACGATCAGTAAGTAATTGCACTTTTTATCATTTTTCAATTTGTCGACCTGTCAGTACATTTTAATAAAAAAAAATTCTAATGCTATAAAAGCCGAAAATAAATATGTTTCATTGTAGTTGTAGAGTGTTGTGTGTGTATGCGTTATTAATTATTTAATCTAAGTGTGTGATTTTATTAATGTCCTAAAGAATGTGCTAACTGTTTTTTATTAAGAGCCGGAGTGTTGGTTATTATAATGTGAATGAAGGCTAGTGTGTTCGCTCGCTTTGGAGAGGTAAGTTGCTTCCTAAGACCCACGGGATGTCAACCGACGGAGTCCAATTATAGAGGTGTGCTTCGGAAAGCCTGGGCCACATATACAGACAGTAAGTCAGTCAACACCGCGAAAATCAGAGAGAACAAGTCAAGTAACCAAAACGAGAGACGTTTATTGCTATCGTGCAGTCGCTTATATAGGACTGCATGATCAAAACAAAAAGTTACATAATACGAGCACGCCAGGATTACGTAAGTCACCAAGAAAAGAAGTAAACAACTTTTCGCAACAAAACAGATTTGCTTCATCAGCATAGATATCTGATTAATGGTTGTTCATCAACAATAACAAAAAGTGCACCCAACTACGAGGTGGATTGAACTTTGAAAACGTACTAAAGTTCACGGGAACAACTTATGGAAAAAGTTCTCGGTATCGTACTAGCGTTGTACGACATAGAGGTTTTTGGTAATGTCTATGATGATTGTAGTAAGGTAAATCACCAAAGTAAACTATTCTAGTCTCTAACAGCCCGGAGAGAGTTTTTAGAACACCGTCTTGTCTCGCAGTCAGAATAGTTGTGTTAATATTATCATCAGCATTACATTCGCCAAGTGACAGGATGGAAAGGTAATTAAGATAAGGCGAAGAGATTACAAGTGGAAAGTGAAGTAAAGAGAGGTGTTAAAATCAAGGAGAGCAGCAGCTGTACACCATCTGTTAGCGTGCAATCGCAACTAAGGCTGATTGATGACACCGCTACAGTACTTCCCCTCCCAGCCTTTACGTCAGTCAAGGCGATGCCGTAGTAGAATAAAGATGTTCATCCTGGAACGTAACGAGCGGGAGATTGTATGTGCCGGCCAGAGCGCGTGGTTGGAGTAGGAGTGTCAGCACTTGATCTATCTAAGTGGGCGGGCTTGAGGCGGTCGATGGAAATTGTCTCTGAGCGGCCGTTTTTGGAGATACAGTAAAATTTATCGCTCCGACTTAGGATAAGATACGGCCCGTCGTACGTAGGTTGAAGCGGCTTGCGCACAGCATCGTGTCGGATGAAAACATGACTGCATGTTGCCAATTCGCTGGGAAAGAAAATTGGCTTGGACTGAGGGCGTGGAGACGGGGCTTTCAGCTCTCGCATGAATGAACTGAAGTTTTGTGACGTAATCACAAGCGTCCGTTCCGTTTGCATCAGGCTGTGACTGGGAATGATCACTGCTGAGGAATTGACCAGGTAAACGCAATGTGGTGCCGAGAGTCAATTCAGCTGGGGAGCAATTAATGTCGGTTTTTTGACGGCTGACCCGCAAACCGAGCCATAACGATAGGCAAATTGTCTGTCCAATGCTGCGGCGAGGGTTGTGACTTGAGGGCGGTTTTGAGCTGGCGATGTAAACGCTCCACCATCCCGTTTGACATCGGATGATACGCCGTTGTTCGAATGCGAGTACATCCCAGAAGTTGAGTGAGGTCAGTAAATAAAACAGACTCAAACTGTCGACCGCGATCAGTTGTGATATCTCAGGAACGCCAAACATGGAGATCCAGCGCTCCACGAAAGCGCGTGCAACCGTTGATGCGGTGATGTCCTTTATAGGGATAAGCTTGAGGGCCATCGCGTGAAACGGTCGATGCAGGTTAAGATGTAAGTGTAACCGTTGGAGGTAGCAAACGGTCCGACAAGATCAATGTTGGACATGACGAAAGCGAGCGTCCGGTGCTGAAAACGTGCCGATGGGAGCACGAGTATGGCGGTTGACCTTCGACCTTTGGCAGGGAATGCAGGCGCGAGTCCATTGTCTGATATCGCGTTTCATATCTGGCCAAACAAAGCGCTCGGATACCAGTTTGATGCTGGGCTTGATGCCAGGATGTGCGAGACCGTGAATAACGTCGAATATTCTTCTACGCAAGACAGTTGGGATAAAGGGGCGAGGTAAACCAGTAGAGAGGTCACAAGTCACTGATCGAGTAGACGAAGGAATGGGTATGTCTTGCAATTGTAGGCCAGTGTCATGCTTGTTGCGGTAGCCTTGCAGGTCGCTGTCTTGTCGTTGAGCGTTGGCGATTTCTTCATGAGTAGGGCAGGAAGGACGAGTGATGGCTGAGACTTCCACCCGTGACAAAGTATCAGCAACAATGTTATTCTTACCGCTGACATGTCGAATGTCACAAGAAAACTGCAAAATATAGTCTAGGTGTCGGACTTCTCGCGGGGAATGTCGATCAGCAGACGTGGCGACAGCGTAAGTGAGTGGCTTATGGTCAGTCAGTACGGTGAAGGTCCGACCTTCTAAGCAATGGCGAAAATGGCGAATTGCAAGGTAGATGGCCAGCAGCTCTCTGCCGAAAGTGCTGTACCGGGACTCTGTGTCGGATAGTTTCCGTGAAAAGAATGCAAGCGGTTGAAGTTCACTGTCTGTCAACTGTTGCAGAGGCGCACCAACAGCGAAGTTAGACGCGTCGACGGCGAGTACCAACTGTGAAGATTGATCGGGAAAAGCCAGACAAGTAGCGCTGGTGAGGGCACGTTTGGCGTCGTTGAAGGATTGTTCAGCTTCGGAGGACCAACTCAGGGACTTGGATGCGCCTTTGAGCAGATTGGTTAGGGGCTGTAGAAGACTTGCACATCGAGGGATAAAGCGGCGGTAAAAATTGATCATGCCGAGGAATCGACGGAGTTCAGCTATCGAGTTCGGAGGGGAAAGTTCGAGATAGCAGTGACCTTGTCTTCGACGGGCGCTATTCCATGACAGTCGATCTTGTGTCCGAGAAAGGTAATTGATGAGACACCGAAAACACACTTAGACGGGTTCAGTATGAGTCCGTACTCATCAAGGCGTTGAAACAGCATTCTGAGATGGTACTGGTGCTCTTCCGGTGAGGAGCTAGCGACTAGCAGGTCATCAACGTAGGCAAATACGAAGTTAAAACCACGTAAAATTTCGTCGATGAAGCGTTGAAATGTCTGTGCTGCGTTGCGTAGACCGAAGGGCATCCTGGTAAACTCGAAAAGACCGAAAGGAGTTGTAACTGCAGTCTTTCGCAATATCATCAGGTTCGACAGGAATCTGATGATAGGCAAGAGTCAAGTCGATGTATGAGAAAAAAGTCTTGCCTTTGAGGTTGTACGAATAGTCTTGGATGTGGGGGAACTGGATACCGGTCAGGTACAGTCACATGGTTGAGAGCGCGGTAGTCACCGCAAGGGCGCCAATCGCCAGACTTCTTGGTGACCATGTGCAGAGGAGAGGCCCAAGCGCTATCGGACGGACGAACGATACCCATCTCAAGCATGTCCTGGAACTCCTCTTTAGCACAACGCAAACGGTCCGGTGCTAAACGGCGAGGTCGAGTGAAAACTGGAGGGCCTGTGGTGTGGATGTGGTGAGTCACATTGTGCTTGGCAGCGTCATCATGCAGGGAGTGATTCGTTAAATCGAGGAAACTGGCGTAGGAGAGTCAAATAAGGACATTGAGAGGCAGGCGCAGACGGATGATCAGGAAGAGGACTGAGCTGCTGAACACCGTTGGCCGTAGTGCCAAGAACAAAAAGGCTTGTAAAGCTGTCCAGAAGGCGACGGTGGTTCAGGTCAATCAGGAGGTGGAAGTGGCTGAGGAAGTCAGCTCCGATGATAGGATGAGTGACATCAGCTATCACAAAAATCCACCGAAAGGTACGCCGTAGTCCCAAATTCAAAGTCAACGATCGCTGGCCGAAGGTTGAGATGATGGCGTGATTAGCTGCGAAGAGAGGTTCACCACGGAAGCCATTTCGACGATCAGCAGTCGTAGGAGGAAGGACACTGACCTCAGCACCACTGTCGATCAGGAACTTGGTGCCAGAGTAGCGGTCCCAAACAAAAAGTCGGCAGCTCGGAGATGAAGGGCCCGTGGCAGCCGCCACCTCTACTGCGGGGCCGAGGAGTTTCCCGATTGGAAGCTGCAGGGCTTAATGCACTTCTCAGCTGCAGTGCTGTATTTTCGGTGGTACCAGCACACATCAGGACGGTCGCCAACAGGACGATTAGAACGGTCCCGGGACTTAGAACGCTCACGTGAGTTCCTAGTAGTGCACAAGGAGGAGATGCGTTCAGCAAGTCGGTTCACTGTCTTCTCCAAGCGATCCAGTCGGTCGCTGAGACTGTCAGGGCGGTTGACTGAAGCGACCCGCGGCGTGGAGAGGAACTGGAGCGTCGAGAATTCGATCAGCTATGTCGCAACATCTTCAAGTGGCATGGAGTCCTTGGAGGCAGCGAGAATGGATTGAGCATGGAGGAGCTCTGAACGAAGAGTTGTCGCAGAAGTCCTTCATCGAAGTTGCGGTGACCCAGCAGGTGACGCATGCGGCGCAGGAGTTGCGAAGGCTTACGATCACCAAGCCCCTCCTCGCTGAGTAGCTGACGCAACCGTTTGTGTTCGGAGACTGAGGTTCGCTTGATGATGGCAGCCTTCAGCTCATCATACTAATCGGTCATCGGGCGAGAAACGATCAGGTCGCGAACTTCTTGAGCGATCTCTTGAGGGAGTGTGCGAATGATGTGGCCAAACATAGTTTCCTGCTTGGTAACTCGACAGACGTCGAATTCCGCCTCGCAGAGTGAGAACCACAGCTCGACGTCGGAGGACCAGAAGGAAGGTACTTCACACTTAGAGCGGCGAGTTGAGTTGGGTCGGTCATGATTTTTAGTTGGGCGCCAATTTGTAGAGGTTTTTGGTAATGTCTATGATGATGTAGTAAGGTAAATCACCAAAGTAAATTATTCTAGTCTCTAACAGCCCGGAGAGAGTTTTTAGAACGCCGTCTTGTCTCGCAGTCAGAATAGTTGTGTTAATATTATCATCAGCATTACATTCGCCAAGTGACAGGATGGAAAGGTAATTAAGATAAGGCGAAGAGATTACAAGTGGAAAGTGAAGTAAAGAGAGGTGTTAAAATCAAGGAGAGCAGCAGCTGTACACCATCTGTTAGCGTGCATCGCAACTAAGGCTGATTGATGACACCGCTACATAGTCTTCAATCATAGAGTGCACTTAATTAGATGTACAATTCTCTCATCAATGAAAAAAATGGATAAATTATCTTTAAGAAGAAATTCCCCTCGCATTGTAAATGAAGAATGCCAAAAATATGCTAGTAGACAGCATTTATTCACGGGACCTTACGTTTCTCGTCTGGTGAAAACGCATTCCTGCGAAACTCGCCATCTCCAAGTGTGCTCATTAGATGGTTCGGTTGTCGTGACTGCTTTGCAGCAATAATATCGGTAGTGATTCCACTAAATGGTAACAAAACAGCAGCCACAGGCTTATTGTAACCACTAAAGACTTACTGTTTTTAATTTCTCATGTGATTCATGCATTATATGTCCAAAAATTAAATACATGAAATTTACATATTGGTTGAATTTATTTTTAGAAATAATTAAATTTTTGGATAATCTCACAAGCACTGATGAAGTTATTTGAATGATCTCACGGATATATTTTCTCAAACACTTGAGATAAATACATGCCTCTGAGAGGTCATTTTCTTTTGATCGAACGTGTACGTTAATGATGAGATCAACGAACGTATTTTGCTCGGCTGTGATTATCCAAAAATTTGATTAATTTGATTATTTCTGACTTCAGAGAAATGCCACTAAAAAGTGAGCTACATGTAGTTATTTATTTGGATATGTAAAGTGCGAATCATGCATTGAGAATCAACAGCTCAACAATCTGAATTTTTTATGTGGTAGCAATGGCCTGTGGTTGTCCTATTGCTACCACAGTGGTACCAATAGCCACTACCAACAGTATGATGATCATTAATTCTCTATCCCGTCAGTACAACTAGCGGTATTTGACTACAACATGAAGGTGCAACTCGTCGGCTAATCAGTAATCTGTAGGAGGAAAGATTCTTGATAGAGCTGTCATGCAATGCTAGATCACATTTTCGAGGCAAAAGCATTTCTGTGTCGAACAACGAATGAGTAGTTTCTGTCAACAAGGTATTCATAAATGGTGAACAATTGCATGCAACAACGTCCGGATTGCACCACGACCAGTATCTTGTTGAGCTGCTCGTGTTGCCAAGTATATTAGCCCGATTTATGTACACAGAAAGATTCCGCTCTGACTTTGTCTTTACCGTGGTAATTTTCATTCTTTCCTTTCTCTCTTCGATTCTATTGTTTGGTGTAGCGCGCATTCATCAGAGATTTATGTGTTAAAGTCTCATGTACATTTATAAATCAGGTGACAGTCATGTTCAAACAATTGATTGATCAATAGATGTCAAGTCATTCTGGTGTGTTCGCCGAACGAATGGTCTCGCGAATAAATAGGGCTATCGTCTACCATCCTAATGGCATTTTTGGCATCGCAGAATTACTTTACGATGAATGGCTCACTGTAGTCCTTATGAGCGGGTCGCATGCACTTGTAGTTTGCAGACCAGGTCAAGTTGACGTGGCATCTTAGTCTGACTTTGCACTGATCACATGACTTCGAATAGTTCACGATGTCTGCTTTCATGATTGGCCACCAGCATAACACACTGGCCAAGGGCTTCATTTTGTTGCACCATAACCGGGATGTCCAACATGTAGGCTACGGAATAGTCCATATGACGCATGAAGGGTTCACCGACAAGTGGGTGATATGCCGGTAACTGCTTGGTCGTTGCATCTTAAAACTCTGTCAAAGTCGCTTGACAGCTTGCTTCTCTTCGCCTAGAGTTCGGGGAACCGTTTGAGCATGGTGTTTGACCATCCGCTCATCAGACCAGTAAGTACAGACAAGTGCTGTCGGAATACTATGTTCAATATTTGAGTATTCGGTTTCGAGACATTCAAGTAATTCGAACTATTCGGTTACTTAAGATGTAAGAGTATGTTGTATCATAATAAGTAATTCGCGTGATCTATGTGATTCTACAGATAGTACACATTGTAATTTATGTCATTTGCAGAATTTTCATGGTAAAAGTGATTTTATCAGTCTTTGACTAAAATTTCAAACTAATTGTGACTTCCAAGATGCATGATTAGAGTATTATCAAGGTTAACGAGGTCATTGTTTTCTGATATTTTTTATGAAAGTTTCCTAGATATTTCCGAGGAAAGTTTCTTAAATAAAATTAAAAAATTAAACATAAAATGCTTGACCTGATGCGTTGCGTAAGCAAATGAAAGCAGTAAAGAAAATGCCAAATAGTACATTAGTAACCAAAGAATTATAGGCCTATGTTGACAGCATGCTTATAACCCAGGACGAACGACATCATCAGAAATTTGGGATGGAGGATGCTTCTTTCCGTCACGATGCTACGTGCAACTTTGAAAGAATGATAGATATTTTATTGCTATTTTCTACAGCATCGGCCTTAGATTTCCACCATAGTAGAGGATCATCTGATAAAATTAGAAATCTGCGAAAAATTTAATTAAAGAAAAATTAACGAAATCAGATTTACTCTAAGGAAGATTGGAAGCTACGGATTCGCTATTTTCACTCTCATCAACAAAATCATCATGCGTGTTTCGCTATCGAAACTGTATTGAGCTGCCGAGTCGTTATTGATACAAACTGCAATTGCCTAAACCCTGGGTCATGAATGCACCTTAAAGCAAAGAGCATTTCACTGTCAACATGCTTCAAATATGCTGCTTTGATGCACTGAAGAATGTTCTCTTTAGCATTCATTGTAATAATATCGTCTTCATGTGTTGCTAGATGGTTGTTCTCCATGATCGATAGAGATGACCTTTTTGCTGAAGACGTAACATATTTTTCATTTATCACGTCATCGGAGGCAACTGCCAAAGTGTAGATATCTCGGACGGCGGAAGCAAAAGATGATAATTATTATGAACGTAGAACCTTGCTTATCAAGGTGATGTATTCAACAAAAAATGCGGAATTTCTCGAAGAAAAGTTTCATCGCGTTGAATTCCAATGGGTTAATAAGTCCTGCTTATGACAAATTTCTATTCCTGCTGAAACGTCGAAACCAGGGCTGTGGAGCCGATGCGTCATCTCATCGGCTCCGGCTCCACGACACTGATGTGAAAGGCTCCGACTTCAAATTCAGGTTCTATCTATGCTGGTTATCCTGGATCCGTTGAACGGGTTTTTTGGATAACGGTGTCCAATAAATGATCATAGCTTAATATAATGATAAATAACATACTTGTCATATATTTTTGCATGAATTGACAATCTCTGAAAGATAAAGTAAAGTTATATTGGTTAAATTAGATAAAGATCTCCCGCACTGGCTAAATATAAATTGGCCTAGCCTGCAACCAGTCTACTACGAGGCTACATTAAATAAGACCACATGAGTGATGATGATGATATACCTAATTAGCCGTCACAGGGGCCGAATAGTAGCATAAGCTTTTTAACAAAGCTTGAACATGAAACTGGATAGCGTATGCCTCTAAATAGCTTATAGGGCCTGTATCTGCTCGAACATGGAAAGGGTATAGGCTATATAGCCAAATATACCGTATCAATAAAGATATCAATTGCTTTATTGAATATTAAAGTGTTTATAGGCTAGCTTAGGTTGTTATTACCTTTATCCAATAGTCTGTTGGTCCATGAATAATATGATTGGTGGGTAGCCCACGACTCATTATCTGTAGAAATTGTAATTTAGATAGTCTCATTGCAGTGTAGGCTAGAAATGTACAATTGAAAATTAAAAAATTAAAAATATCTAATTTAGGACGAGTTTTGTAATTGTATGCAGCATACTTAATAAGTTAAGGCTTAACTTACATTATGTTAATTTCGAATTTTTTCATTATGGCGTAAAGTTGTACTAAATAATTCATCAATGATTCATGTATATTATTATATTCAATTTATGTATAACATATTACCACTATTCCTCTGATGATGGTTAGGCTGATGAAATGAAAACAAGAAACATAGAATACGAATCAACTATTTATAATCAAAATTCAAAATCTTAAAATCTAAATCTTGCTGATAGGGCTTATGCATGTATGTCATTCAACAGTACTATTGGTTCTAATGAACAACAGTGCATCGATGAGATCTAGCTTCATGCAGCTCCTGTTTGATGGCTGCAAAAGTTTAAGGGAACTAAAAAGTCTTTCGACGGACACCTGTGATATCGGCATTGCAGATACAATTTTTCTAGCCTGTACCAATTCATCGCATAATTCATATTGCTTGTCTTCGCTGTCCAATAACTTCCAGAGGTCTCCTTTTCGTCGACCACTGTTTCTTAATGCTTCAATATTTTTCTCCAAGGCTGATGAAACTGAACTCGGAGTATCACACAGCATGTTGCAGGGTGCAATGCATAATAAAAATTTGACTGCGAGCACCGAGCAGAAATCCCATCTACTTTGCTAGCATTCGAATGTGCGTGCGGTTTAATGTCATAGACAATAGAAAAGGGAGGTCAAAAGGCGCCTTTATTGAGAGCGTCTCAGTCTTTTTTTATTGTTTACATATAAGTCAACATGATATCAGCATAAAGTGTTGACAGACGGAAAAAATAATGATGAAAATTCTTGAAATCCACAGGTCTATGACATTTGGGGAAATATTATTACACAATACGGCTCTTGTGCAGTCCTCCCCCCCCCCATTTTTTCTCTGGTCAAAAGATGCAGCACCATTGGATGTCCGCTTCAGCATCACCGGTTTGAGTGAAGCATTCCGTGCTGTTGTAAAAATCTACGTGGGTAATTGCGATGTCATAGTCGCAAACTTCGTCAGCAAGTCAACTTTGTAATTTGCCTTCGGGTTTTTTCGCATTGAAATATACCCTTTGAATTTTGAAGTCAAAGGAAATTCATTGTGAATGAGATACCTTTAGAATAATAAGGCGCTACTAGAAGTGGCTGGGTCGCTTATTGCTATAGCCATGCGAGGACTTGTAGTCAGGTCATTCGTGTGAGTGTGAAGGGTTATCCCTCTAATCAAAATTGATCAAATTGAATAATCGATTGTTTTGAAAAATGTAGGTGGGGGACTGCACAAGAGCCTACAATACAATCTAAGGAAATTGGCATTGTCACAGATGCCAGTAGCTTCTGCCAGTAGCCATACCGATAGATGGTAACCTACATAGTAACCGTATTAGATTTAAAACATTGCGCAAGAAATGTAGCTATATTATCTTTGCTGACTGAACTGGAAATGTGTACATAAATGACTGGCGACGATTGTCTCTAGGAATCTACAATCATCTAGTTAGCATGCATATAACAAGTCTTCAAATTAATGGATTTTGGAGAATGCGTTGTCACTAAAAGCTATGGAAATTAGTCTTACGAAACATGTGTAATAAAAAAATATTACACATGTGTGTAAATATAATACATATAATACAAAAGAAGGCGGCAACTGCAAAGAAAGATATCGTGGAGGACAGATCACTGGTATACTTAAAAGACATATCTTTAGATTTCAAATGATTTAATTTTTTATGATGCCAATTATTAATACCTTTCAAAATTCTAGATTTATATCAAAGCTCAAACTATCGGAGCCGGAGTCTTTGTGATAAATCGGCTGCGGCTCCGGCTCCACAGCCCTGGTCGAAACTAAATCAAACTGATTAGTTTAAATTAGTTTCACTGTTGCTCATTTGTCTAGCCAGACAATGGCTGTCAGAGTGACGTGAGCTGCTATACATACGATAACTATGATAGAAGATTCACTTTTAGTCATCCTGTGTGAGGCAATTTACTCGTTAGAAGTTGGAAGTATAGTCTATATATTAGATATCGTGCAGAAGTCGTGTCTTAATGTTTTCAACCAAAGTGTGGATTATCAATTCTGCATGTAACTATCTTTCGCAAGGGCAGCAAATTCCAAAGGAATACAATATGGGCCATTCCACACGAGCCGAGACATGAGGTCGATTTTTTTCTTTTTTTGAATACACCTTTTTTGTTGCCATACTCGTCTAGAGCATGTTCCGACCTTTTCTAATCACTATTTGCAATCACTATATGATAAATTAAATGATGTTTTCTGCTGCATCGAAAAAAATCTAAAAAAATGAAAAAATAAATAAGTTATTTGTTTTTTGATGCTGGTTTATTGGTAGTAAATGTTCCGCATATGAAACATTTTCTGGTGATTACATTTCTAGGAAACAGTTGATTTGCTAATCTTAGAATACTTACTATTATACTGTGACACATTTGATAATCTTGCCGTGAATATCTAGATAAATGAATGTCACGTGACTAACGGAATGATGCTATAAATTAACACCATGAAAAATATAGTGGTGGTATAAAGCCGCTACTCCAGATTATCCTTCTTTGTCGATAATGTAATCAGTTGCAACAAATGCTTAACACACGTTCATTGATGATTTTTCATAAAGCGGCTTTGAAGCTCGTCACGTGACTAACGGAGCCAACTGCATGAAAGCGATAAAAATCATGAAAATATCATCAGACAATTGTTAGATGAACTCATGCATCAAGTGTCAGTGGCAACAAATTTGCCTCCATACCTATCCCCTACATTGCACTACCAGTAAGATGGACAACTGCTGTGAGCATAAGCGTCGATTTACTCTGAACTCAGACATTGCATGTTGAAATATTATATATAACGGTATTATATTATATGCAGTGCATTCGAACTTTTGAGTGGGTGAGTGAATGAGCGAACGCGGTTTTCAACCCTGAACTGAGCGAACGGGATATTCCGGCTTCTATCACTGAACTGAGAACTAGGAATTTACTGTTCATGAATTGAAGAATGAAGCTAACTGATGATTTCCCATTTCTCCCAATTCCTATCGATATATTGACATTGATTGCTTTTTTCTAAGTCTACAACTCCTCATATTTTGCAGGTAAGCATTTAGAATCTAAACTTTATGCTATAGGCTCCAATGCCTGAATGCAAAGGTAGCATCCTTATAGATTTTTCTCGATCTCTTCATTTATAGTCACATCTTCAAGCGTTTTATGAGATCATCAGCAAAATGGGCTCACAGATTTTCGCAAAGTTAAGCAAAATTTTATTATCGCCATGTGGGGGACCTTAAATGATCATTCTCAGCAAGAAAAAAGGTCGAGTAGATTGATATTTTTCATCTAAAATATAAATGTCTGACAATTTGACGCTTTAGATGGTTTATTAGGCGGATAATTGCTTTAGACGGAGAATTGCTTTACAAACTTGTATAGTCAAATTGAAAGGATAGCGACAATGCGAGAGTGAGTCCATGGACGATATAGATAATGGATTCAACTAATTAAGTTGATTCCTCCTCGGATATTCATTAAATGATACTTATAAGCATGTACTGACATTTTGTCGACGTTCATTTATCAGCAATAATCAGCAAATGATGATTAGAATGTAAATAGAGCATCTAGATATTGAACTGTCTCCTTAGTGGAAACAGATCTGAATACATATTCAACTATAAAATAATGATCAAAATTGTGCTGTGTACATGCATCTCCGATTTACTTCATTACTGCATGTTGACCGAGTGATGATGTTGATAGATGTGAACAGGGCCTGCCGATGATTCCTGATATTGAATGAAATAGAGGCCATTCAGGTCTGGACCATTTTTCAACTTAGAATGCAACTATTAACAAGTTGTTTTGAAACTTTGAGCAAGTTGTACCCTTGTAGGATGAAACGCAGCGTCGTCGGATGATAGAGAGGATTTTTGTGCTTAAATGACTCAAGTCTAAGGACATCTTTCTATGCTGGCACTCTGCAATCTTCGTGATTCTTGCATTATTATTGTGGAGAATTTAATGCCAAGTTACGTGCACTCCCTGCGAATCATTGCTAATGCTATGGAATGTTTTGCATGATTTCCTTAACCCCTACATATTCAAGTAACTCAGGGAATTAGAAATAAGATACAAAATATCTCATTGACAAACTGTGTTACAAAGGTTGCATAATGACGTGCAAATTGAAATACGAGACCACAAGCCTAAATGTCATTGATCATATAACGTGAGAGAAAAATGCTCTCACATACAGAGATTGCTACCTTCAAAAGAATATTAAATATGAAATTTGTCCAGTGGGGCATTTTATCCTAGTGTGAGATTATTGTCTACTTTACTAGTAAAACAATACCTGCCTAATTCCCCTGCTAATTTTAAATTGATAGATTTGACACTCGCATAAAAGCACTCAAATGAGAGGATCGAAGGTACGGAATCGAAAACGTGGAAGTGAATGAGCTGATTCGGTAATTAAGCTATAAATCAAGCGATGACTAAGGCACCTGCAGGTGATGCGATGACTGTGATAAATGGATTTTTAGTCATTGTTCCATCGTGCAGCTCTTGGTCAAAATCCCGCTAGGCGCACAGATGTGGACGTCACTCGGCAAGTGTTCATCAATATTTCAAGCGATTATTTTCAGCTAATAATCGCTTTAAGAAATTTGCCAATTAATTAATGAATGTTTGTATTCTACAATGCGCGATTGGAAGAGAAATGCGAGGCGCGCGCGCGATATATATATATATATATATATATATATATATATATATATATATATATATATATATATATGTATATATTTACTTTGTAAAGTACGTTGTCGCTTGGTGAAGTCTTCGGCGAAAATTTGCAATGAATGCAATGATTTTGAGCCTTTGTCGCCTTTTGGTTTATATTCAATACTTTATCAGGCTCATGGCAATTTCATTAGTCCCCCGCAAAGTCATTACTTCCCGACCGGTTTCTGCCTGGCTTGCAGGCTACTCATGGGAAATGTGGAAATGTATTTGAACTTAAAACAAACAAGATATATACATTGTTGTACATAGAAATGAAACATTTCATGTACAATGATTTCATTTCTATGTACAACAATGTATATATCTTGTTTGTTTTAAGTTCAAATACATTTCCCATGAGTAGCCCGCAAGCCAGGCAGAAACCGGTCGGGAAGTAAAGACTTTTCTTTGAGTCTTTTCATTTATGGTATATATATATATATATATATAATATATATATATATATATATATATATATATATATATATATATATATACAGTCTGTTTAAATTTACTTCTCACACTCAATATTTTTGTTGCTATAACGAATTATAGTATAAAAGCTATTTCCAGGTCATCTAGCGGAACTCAAACGTATATGATTAAGATAAATTGTGCACAGTCAAGCCTTGTGGTAAGGTGGCGAGCCGTGCATGAAGATATTGGCCCTTATAGAGCACTTTTTTCCAATGGAGACTTAATGCGAGATTCCAAGATGGGCACGTGAAAATGTTGATTCATACTGTGCTAACATGCGCTGTTCTCGAACACTGTTTCGACTTGTTATCTTGTCTGCAATCTGGCTCACGTGATTGTTTACGGTAATCGTACTCCAAGCTGATTGGTCAATTTTGATTTGATGTCTCTTCAGTGGGGAGATTTCAAAAAAATCTCATAACACTGGTGATTGTGGTGATTCAGACAGGTTGTAACCTGATCGTAGCAATGCCGCAAGGAAAGGAATTCTCAAACAGCAAAGTTGCTGAAACAACGACCTTGTTGAAGAATACGGACTATTCACACCGAGAAATAGCTCGTAGAACAGGAATTAGCAATTTTGCAGTGTCGAGAATTGCTAGGATGAAGACCAACGGACATTATGTAGGCCATCGAAAGGGAAGGTGTGGTAAGAAAAAAGCCACTAGTAGTGCGGATGTCCGCTTCTTAGTTCGTGAAGTAAAGAAAGACTATGGTGTTACAACTGCCAAGCTTCGAAAGCGGCTACAAGATGCAGGGACCAACGTCCTACGAACAACTGTGCGGCGGAGGTTGAAGGAAATGAAGTGCGAATTCAAGAAGCCCAGAAAGGTCCCTCTTCTTACCAAAGCGATGAAACAAAAGAGACTTCAGTTTGCTCTTGACCACGCTGGTCGGACTTCTGAGGATTGGAGAAGGGTAAGTGAATGTCTGAATTCATTTTGTTCTGAATTTTCATGAAAAATATTAACTTGAGTAATTTTTCCAATTTTTCGCCTTTTTTATTATATTTCTTTTTTTTTTACAGGTGGCCCTTAGCGATGAATCGTCTTTTGAGTGCTCGTCAGTCCGTCCTAGGAGAGTCTGGACAGCTTCCTCATCGAAGACTCCCTTAGAACCACGTTTGAAACATCCAGTCAAAGTTATGATGTGGGGTATTATGAGTGCTGAAGGAGCCGGACGACTTCACGTATGCGAGGGGAGCATGAATCAACATTCGCATTTGCACGTCTTGGAGTCTCGTGTGAGACCTCAAATGGAGCAATGGAATTCTGCTGGGGTTAACATCTTTATGTACGACTCGGCACCGTGCCACAAGGCTAGACTGTGCACAAATTATCTGAATCAAATCAATCTGGATGTTTTGAAATGGCCTGGAAATTCGCCAGACCTCAATTCTCTGGAGACACTTTGGGGGATACTGAAACAGAGACATTGTGAATATGATTTGCCTACTGAACTGACGTTAATTGCAAAAATTGTACTGTTGTTGCATAATGATGTCTCCTTTATACCGAAACATGTGAAAAGTTAGTAGATTCCATGCAAAAAGGAATTCTAGCAGTGATCAAAGTACGAGGAGGACATACCCGGTTTTAGCTTGAAATCCGTTCTGCCTTCGAGTCTATTTTTTCATTTACAGCAATTTGTAGCATTCAATTTTAATACATGAGTTACATCAGTTCTTTTTTTTTACTTGCATGTCGACATAAAACACTATAATAGCACCTCAAACTTCCAGGAATAGTTTAGATATAGTTTAGATACTATGACTTGCATGAATCTGCAAAAATATGTGGTGTGAGAAGTAAATTGAAACAGACTGTATATATATATATATATATATATATATATATATATATATATATCTATATATATATATATATATATATATATATATATACCGTAATTGAAAAAAAAACAACTTGTACCGGTACTCAGAGTTTCATGTATTGTGTCCAATACAATCGTCAGCCAGATCTGGCTGACGATTGTATTGGACACAATACATGAAACTCTGAGTACCGGTACAAGTTGTTTTTTTTTCAATTACGGTATAATTGCTCCTTCATAAGTTGAGCACTGTCAAAGAGTGTGTTTCTCACGGTATTATATATATATATATATAAGTAGACAGTAGATAAGAAATGTGCGCTCCTGCCCCACTTGTACACTCCTGCCCCACGGACGAATATGAAATGTACGCCCCTGCCCCAAAACTGTACGCTCCTGCCCCCATGTGCACCCCTGCCCCACTGACTCTCCTGCCCCACGTATGAGCTTTTGCGGAATATGATTGTGCATTGATATGTACTGTTGTGAAAGAAGTTCTATGGCTGTCACAGCACCTATGCCTGGTCCGACGATTGCTGTAGGCCCTGGTCCCTTCAATTTTCGTATTTAGAGTTAGCTTTTGCGGAATATGATCGTGCTGTGATATGTACTGATATGAATGAAGATATATGACAGTCAGAGAACCTCCAATGCCTGGTCCGTCGATTGCTGTAGGCCCTCAATTTTCGTATTTAGAGTTAGCTTTTGCGGAATATGATTGTGCATTGAGATGTACTGATGTGAAAGAAGTGCTATGGCTGTCAGAGAACCTCCAAATGCCTGGTCCGACGATTGCTGTAGGCCATCAATTTTCGTATTTAGAGTTAGCTTTTGCGGAATATGATTGTGCTGTGATATGTACTGATATGAATGAAGATATATGACAGTCAGAGCACCTCCAAATGCCTGGTCCGACGATTGCTGTAGGCCCTGGTCCCTTCATGTACAAGTGGGGCAGGAGAGTACAATTCTCGGTGGGGCAGGAGAGCACATTTCGTATTTATATATATATATATATATCCATTAATGCAATATATGATGGATAAATTCGCCAAAATGCAAATGATCAATTAGCGCAGACGGTATTTCATATGATAAATTGTTGATTTGCAAGTGGAGACTGCAAAATTGTGCATGATAAACAAAAAATCCAGGGGGGCGAAAACATAGTCTCGCGCCGGACAATTTTTTCAGGGGGGAGCGACTGCCCCTCCTGCCTTCTTGGGATCGACGCCTATGGCTGTAAGTGGCAGCGGAAAATAGGCCTATACCAGCGTACTATGACCACTGTGGGTTAACCGCAGTATGTCTACAACTGTAGATGAGCTGCATGCGGATACTGTAGAGGATTAACCGGAATTTTTGCAGCATTGCAAGATGTTCAAACTTCTTGTGTTGAGTAGGATAGGGCAGTCGATGATGTTACTAAAGCTTTGCATGTCAGTTGATTTTGTTGAGATTTTCTCAACTATTTTTTCAATGCGAGATCCACCATACTCAATGGAACGAGCAGTTGCACATTTTTTACATGCATCCTTTGGCAAGGTTCTGATCGTCCACGTTCTTTCAGACAGCTTGAATCATTCATTCCTTTTCTGCACGAGGCGATCAGTGAACTTAATGAAATTCCTACAGCCAGTTCCCTCAAAATTTGGTCTGATAATAGTTACATCGCTTCATTTCCTGAGTAAATACTTGGTACATCCTCCTACTAGGAATTTCTTTGCACCTTAACATGGGCAGGGTGCTTCTGACGATGTAGGTGTCGCCTATAAGCGTCATGTTCACAATGGGGTCTTCCAAAAATATGTGATTGTAAACAGTCAGGACGATCACGCGGTTGTATCACAAGAGACTAACTCGTAATCAAATTATCTAGATCTGAAACATTTCCAGCCAACTTCAATCCTTCACCTCCCTTGCCTAGAATAGCCAAAATGTTCTGCATGGCCCAAAAAGGTGATAGTATATTGCTTCACAAATTCAGCTGTGAGATGAGTGACTCAGAAGTACTTGAATACTAAAAAAGATTTGAAATCATTACGACTACAAGTCGTGCTCAACATGTGGAATTAGTTTCACTATATAAACATTAATTATTTTTCATGTGTTTCAGATGCCAGACGAGGTAGGACACCTTCAGGACGCCGCGATGCGTCGGCAAGAGAGACTTCAAGCTATGAGGGATCGCGTAATGAATGTCACCTCGCAAAATGGAACCACAACTGACGATGTGGAAGGAAGTGCTCTTCCGAAGCCAAAATTTAGAAATTATAAGCCGTCCAGCGAAACTCTAAATGACAAAGAGGAAGAGAAAAAGATGGAAAACAAAATCGTTGATCGTAAGTTGTAGGCATATACCTCTTTATGGAGTCCTAGAGATGGTCTCCATAAATGGGACTAATTTTTGAATGTAATCACAACAAAATGATTCGCTTTTTGTATGCAAACGGTCTCAGCACCACTGCCCGAACGTTAATTCAATTAAGTCAACCCAGTGTTGCATATGCTTCTCCGTGCCTTTTATAAGTTACACGCCGTCCACTTCCTTGTTTTTAGTAACAGAATTATGATGAAGATAGATATCGCAGAATTGAAAGGGACCGACTCTAGTTCCATGCAGGACATATCCCGTAGCGGCCGAGCCTGGGTTTCTCGGGCGGCCCGGGAATTGCCCTTGAATTTTAGCGAAATAAGCGATTAGCCCTTATATAGCCCTGGAAGACGATTAACTAACTGCTGTTACACAAAGGCTTAATTATTTTGTTATATTCAGCTCCTCCTTCGATATTTTGCTTCTTTGCCATTGTTCTTTTGCAAAATGACACCTTCGGTGCATAGGTGCTCTTCCCCCAGCTCTAGCTTTGACTATAATGCCTTTCAGCATTTACGTCATCTTGGAAATATCTAAAATACGTAACAGACTTAAAGTATAGTTACTTGCAATATGATGATGAGCACATTTTGACCAGGCAGCCTATTGTAGGGATTTGTCGATTAATCGGCCGAGTTTTGACACGTTAGAGCGATAATTCGTAATCGGTCGACCAGTTGCTGAGTAGTGGATTTATGATAATTCTTACTGAAAATCAGTGAGTGATCGAATTGCAATATTTCATTTTTTAGATGGACTTAATTCTACATGTATGTCTACATATACACTGTATACTGAATTACTGGTCTTAAATTCAAGTGACTTAAATGGCAATGATCGAAAACAACTTAATTCTTCTAAGGATTAAATTTTTCACAAAGATCACGAATACTGTCAAAGCGAAATTAGGGGCTATTTTCGCATATTATGATGTACTAATGGCATTTTTTCGCCGCACTTGGGTAGAAGCGCTGATTGGTGATTTCATGTACGAAAATCTTGAGCCATACCACGATCTCGCCTCTGATAGACGAAGAGATGCAACCATTAGCTTTGCAGCGGACGAGTTGTTGTTGCAACCTTGTCATGGATTGCTCACCACATAACTAGGTTCGAATACCGGCGCCGAGCATTAGCATATACATCTTTTCTTGTTAAGAGCAAATAGAAGTATCATTCACCAAGGAACAGTCGCGCAATAAATAATTTCAGGCGTTTTCAAACCTTTACGACATGATGACAAGAAAGGGGGTGGGTGGTACGGTCTTTTCATGCCATCTTTGGTTGAACAATGGATCAGTTGAGAAAATTGTTCTGCGTCTCTATCATTTCAGTGATGGTGATTATGTGATTTCGATTGGACTTTAATGCTTCAGTAATTATAACAAAAAATAAACCTTTCACAGCAGATTTCTGTCATCAATCGGGGGTTGGGGGACAGTGCTGATGGGTGACTTGGGCTGAAGCGTTGTGATGCTTATAGTCCGGATGCCCTTCCTACCGACTTCCAATGACACTTTCGGGACGCGACGTCTATACAAAGAGTACGCTAGGCTAAGCACTTAACCACTGTGTCACGCAGACCACGCACGTTGAATGAGGTTCCTGATCAAAGCTGTCCTAAAGCTCAATTTGATAAGGCTGTAGAATTTAAGTAACAGAAATATTCTCAGAAACGTCTAACACCGACGTTTCAGTTAAAATGTTAATTGGAAACTCAATCATCTGATAGTTTGTGGAAATAGGCCGAAAGAGGCCTTCCTGCTGGAAAAAGCGCTTGACAACTTAATGGTTAATAAGAACATTTGTTGTCTCATAATAACCTTTTACTTTCTAGATGATGATTGTTGATATAGTGTTGATTGTAAGATATTATGTCAACAATAATCGTGATTCTCAGTATTTCACTTTCGATTGATTTTTAGTTTCTCAACATGTTCAAGAGCAGTTAGCGGCAAGAAGAGGTGATAAAGTGATTGATGCTGCTTCCCTCACCAATATCGCTCCTCGTAAACCAGACTGGGATCTCAAGCGATCTGTGGAGCCTAAACTCAAGAAAGTGGAGAAAAGAACAAGAAGAGCTATCACCGAGCTTCTCCGTAAGTTAGGTTTCACACAAGATGCCATTTGTCTGGTTCAATAGCATTTTGTAGTAGCATGCTAACTCGGTTCAGAGGTTTCAGGGTTTAATATATTTCAAGATAGATATTTCAAAGAGCCGGTTCCGGTACCGATACGTCGAGGGAAAGAAATAATGCATCAGATTTCGTGGTGAATTATCAACTGTATCCTGATTGACATGTCCAGTTATTAGGTGCGAGATGAGAGCGTGTAAGCGTGTGTCTAAGTGGTGCTGGGATTAATGGTTGCTGTTACATAAGGATTTCCTCACTCTAAACTGTAGCTATGTGATGACTGTAGGCGGCCGAATATTGTCCTAGCTTTGATATACAATAGAAGCGAACAATTCACTCTTGTTTAGCAACACAAATGGAGATACCTCCGCTTGATGGTCTGAATTAAATAATTCACTTGAATCAAATATGTATTGTCTAAAATGAATTGTAGTCAAACAAACAAGTCTTTTGGCACATACAAGCTACAAATCTTCGTTATTATTAGCAGGCTGAGGAATAGCAGACATATAGCGGTCGTACTCCACACATCTGACCGGATGCTTCGCTGGATGGCCGATTCAGCAATTTTCTTGAAAATTCCAGAGTGATGTGATGTTCTCTTATGGTAGCACCTTCCGGTCGCTTAAGAATTTCGTTTTGTCTCTCCCAAAGCTTCGATTTATAAAGAGATTTGAATTGGGGCTATGTCGTGTAAGTCCGCGTATTTCATGATAAGGCGGCAGGATGGCTTCCTCTGCAGAGGATATATTGGGGTGAGTAGACTTGCCTCTGCCTTTCGATGACATGGAATATTGTCAAAAAACATTGTGCCAATGTTGTGATCTCTTTGCATATCACCAATGACTTCCTTCAAAAAGTCATTTAAAATTTCGCGATTAATGTTGGGATGAAATTAAAATAGACAAGTCTATTCACCCCAATACACGCCAAGATATTGAAATTTGTCCATTTTGATCCAGCTGCAATTCGAATAGCTCGGGAGTTTTTCATTCTTCGACCGACTGCACCTTATACTGAAATTAGTTTCGTCGATGTGCAGTCCTTCTCGACTGACGCCATTCGACAGCATCCAAGGAGCACATCCCTTTCTCTACTCTTTCACTCTGTCACAGTTTCGTTCGATAGGTTGGACGCGCAACCATTTAGTTTATCAACATCGATGTCTAGAAATGTGAACAATGTGTCTGCTGATGATTCCTGATATTGGATGAAATAGCAGCTATTCAGATCCGTTCCCATTTTTCAACTGAGGATGCAACTCACTATCTTATTAGTCTATCTACATTGTGTTTGTAAAAAGCACTATTTATTAATTATTGCAGGCGCATTAGCTTAGGCGACTTGCCGGCAGTGTGTTGAAAGTGATATTTAATGAATGCCCGTAGAAATTTCACTTACGTGCTAATTGCAAATTTTCTGGGGCATGGCTGCAGCTTTAAATAGGGAGTTGTGTCGATGTTGAGAAATGTGAACTAGGCCTGCTGATGATTCCTGGCATTGGATGAAATAGCAACTATTCAGGTCTGTTTCCATTTTTCAACTGAGGATGCAAATCAATATTTAGATATTCTATTCACATTGCATATATTGAGATAAGTATACTATATGGCGCCACAAAATACATGGTGAAGTCCTAGATTTCATTAGAAATATTAATCAAGCAAAACTGTCATGTTCTCATAAACATAGAAGTACTATTTTGAAATTCAAAAAATGCATTCAAATCGAATGAACAAGCGATTAATTCCAATGACTAAATGATGAAATTCCTTGACTAAGCAATTGATTTCAATGAGAAAAGGTGAGGTTAATTCTTGTACATTCTTATAAAACCGATATATTTCGGTGATCTACGCGATCGCCATTATGTAGATGAGATTTACTATGAAATTCGAAACTGAATACGAAATACGTTACAAAGGGAAATCAACGCATCATGAGAAAACTGAAAAATTAACTCTTTCTGTCAACCTATTTTGATGGAAATATGTTGAAATCTTGTGTCAAAGAAAACATTCAGCTTGCTTTTCAAGCCTTTTGTAATACTACGTGTAGGTTTCAAGCCCTGGGTCGGAGCTGGAAAACGGGTAATCCCGGTGTGTGTTCTGATATCGGACTGAAAAACGTCATTTCGGGGGCCAGGGTTCAATTTTGCTCCGGGAGCGTCTTTAGAGTCTTGTCAATGAATTGGCAACCGCAAAAGCTGCTTTGAATTATGAAGTTAAGCGCATGTAATGCCAATAACTTGCTTTTTCTGAGATAAATTTGTCAAATTTTAAATCATGTTGTAATCTCAGCAAAATTGAACCCTGGCCCCGAAATTGCGTTTTTCAAGACCGGGATCACAACACACTTCGGGCTTACCCGTTACGTTACTTCAGAAGTAAGTCAAGATGGTCCTCGCGCTAGAATGATCTCTAAAATGGTCTTGATGAGACTGTCAAAGGGAAGCCACAGAGCTAGCTGTGCGAGTAAAAAACGGAAGCATTTTCGGCAACATCTGAATCTGAACTGTCCTGGGTTGTTGATTTTCCGTTTTAAATTTTAACATAGGTTTAGATTTAACGTACTTTTTGCTCAGGTTTTAGATGATGATGAGAGCGCAATTGTTAATCAATTTTTATTTTAAGACATTCCGTGCGATAGCTTTATCAAAACCGAGTTTCAAGACCATTTTGGCCAGGAACCGAAGTGCGCGATGAAAAATGCTGGAATGGAAACGCTATTTAAAAGTATGAATACTTAATTTGTTTTAAACTTTTATAGCTGTCAAAATTTCATTCACCTTCATCATTATTTTTTACCGCTAAATGTTTTCCATTGTAGGAGAGCGGTTGCAGGAAGGAGATGAAGATTTAGCCTCAGCCGTTCGATCGGGAACACAGATCATTCGGTGAAGTATTTTGGACACTAGTCAAATATTGACAGCTGGCTGCTACACATTTTTGTAAATTTGTAAAATACACATTGATGCGAAGTTATTGCTTTTTGCCATAGCGTACCGGAGCTACGTTTTAAGTTAAAGAAAAGTGTCTAGATAAAGGTGAATGTATCCATATCATCAAATCGTGACGAGCATGTGTGTGCATATTGCGAGTAGACGTGGGCAAGTTATAGAGACGGTTGAGGTTTTTATTGGCCATTCTTGGAAAATATAATTGTTTAAAAAGAATGGCGTCTGTCCTTCGCAGAAATGAGGAGCGATTGATTATTTATTCAACGTTTCGAGACTTCAAAATAATAAAAGACGGCCTTAAATGCAGGCTGGTGGGCGACCGGTTTCCATCTCGGTCGTAGTCTGCAGGATTCGTGAACTCAATGACGATGCAGATCACACCGAATCAAGTCCTTAATTGCTGGAGAGAATAATTCATCCCAAAACAGACATGGTTCATCACCAAAGCTCTGTTTAGCTGCATAGAATTCATTTGCTTGGAATGAACAAAACTCTGTCAAAACAGCTTCAACACGTCGATAACCGAGCACATCGCATGCGATATACCGGACTTATTTTGGCAGATGGAAATAGTCGAAAATGGTCATGTCTTAAGAATAAATCAAAATTTGGACGTCTGTCCCAATGCAAAAAAATTTTTTTGTCAGTTTTTTACCAAAAAGACCACTGTCGGAAGTATTGTGTTCCAAAACGTCTCAGGAATCAATACTCCTGTGCTTTGTGCCGTTCACTCAAAAGGAAAAATACGTTCTTCCCTTTCGTTACTTCTATGATAAACGATGAAATAAACGCACATCATCTCAGCTATAAATTGTATGTCAGTACCAGGGATTCGGAATCCCGGAGTCCTATCATTTTTGCTGAAGTCGGAGTCCTATCAAATGATAGGACTCCGGCCTAACCAGACCCGAAATATAATACAAACAAATTATTTATTCTCGTGCATATAGCTGTCACTGTCATGGTATCAACTTTCACCGTCAAACAAAAGTACAGAGACAGCAGTGCATGCAAAGCTTGAAATAGCTGAGGGAATGACCCGTGATAATGAAAAAGGGATTGTCTTTTCACTGTGATTCAGTAGAGAAGACAAGCCTTCCTAGCCTCGATCACACCTGCGCGCCAAAGGTCACATCAGAGACAAAAATGAATACTGATTTGTTTGAGAACATTGCCTCTTCCACTCACGTTAATCGTGTATGTGATGGCTGCTCTAAAGCGCATATTAAAGTCGAAAGTGTACTCATTTTTTTGAGAAGGATGGGGATTTTCCTGCCTGGTAGAGACTGAAGAAAAACCGTGTAAAGCACACATCAACAAGATGGGAGCAGCCGAGTCGTATGCATCCAACTGAAAGCGACATTTGATGAACTTTTATCGAAAATGATTGATACAGCAATTATCCCTAAAAATAGGTTCAGGTAAGACTATAATGATCTATGATGTAGGTTACCATAGTTAATTTTTCAAAAAACTAGGCTTTATATGTTGGCCACCCGGAGTCGGAGTCCTATCAAAATGACCCATCGTCCATAATTTTCAGCTTCATAATGCTATTACCTGACCGAAATTTGAAATACGAATGTTGACAATTTGTAAACGCTTGGCCTGATAAAGGTTAAATCTGAAAAACCCATAGGGTGTCCATATTAATCCCTGTCTCCCCTATATGGCATCCATACACTGTTGTGTGTGCCTATGACCTACACGATGTTTTGAAACTGCTAGCTTATCAATTCCCTGTCAGCATGAGATTTATTATCATGAATAAGCTTACTTTTAATGAGACTGGTCCCTGAGTTAGTGTCGACTTATCAAAATATTGTATCATGTGTCCCTGGAAATTTGTCAAATTCAAGAAATCATTTATTTGAACGTGCGCTCAACTATTTGAGAAGGAAATTGTCACTTGTTATCGGCTATACATTTCTTGCATTCACTATTACATCGTAGGCGCTACGTCAGTTTGAAATAAGCAAATAATAAAATAGTAAACAATGTTATAGCGAACTATATGCATATTACACATATTTTGTACAGGTGTTACACACCGTGGAAGGGAATTCATTTCTGTTGCGATTATATTGTAAAAAACACCATTTAGATAAATCCATTTGCCGCAGCCATCGAAAAGCTTGTCTTCCAAGCGAACATCTTCATGTTTACGAGTTTTAATGATATGAGTGCGATTAAGTAGCTGGCTATTTCGAAAGTTAGAATAATGATTTCTACATATTATTGATTCGAAAAAATGAATCTTCACTTTTACAATTTCGAAAATCATGAATTGTGAAGGCCTATAACTTAAATAAATGCATGCCCATTGCGTTTCTGAATCGTGGTAAGTTTGAGTATGCACAAGTATTACAAATTGCATTATCAGTGTAAAAAATAATTTCACACGCACGAAACAATTCATATGATGCTGAGCAGCGATGCTAAAAACTTTGCCTTTAATGCTAGTGCTGCTAAATAATAGCCACTTTTCAGAAATTCAAATGTGAGAAAATACATTTTTTAGAAAAACATACATATATTCAACAGAGGACTCTGAGATCAAAATAATAGGCACCCATGAATCAAATCGTTCTACAATAAAGCTGTAATCATAGGCTACAATGAGAACGAGTAGCAACAATGCGTGGTCAAAATGAAATGCTCAAGTTATCAGCTAGCAATAGTTAGTCTTTTGCATGTAATTCCATGCTAAATAAACAAACTCATCTATCACACAGCTTAATTGAAGTTGAAGCAAAATATCATCCACCTGTGTGTCTTTGCAAGTGTTTAAAAAGTTTTTCATACTGGCCAAAACACTTTCCACAAGCGCTGCAAACATATGTAGTGTTATTAATGTGTGTCTGAGAGTGCACATTTAGTTGATGCCTTTTTTTGAACGATTTTCCGCAAAGACGACAGAAATATGGACGACCACGCGTGTGCGTGCGCATGTGAGCAGTCACGTGTGCACCACGCATGTAAGACTTTCCACACACGTGACAGGAAAACGGGCGTTCACCAGAATGTGTTTTCATATGACCATGTAAATGCCCACTCTGAGTAAACGATTTTTCACACAAGTTGCAATGAAATATGCGCTCTCCGGTGTGCGTCCTTAAGTGTACAGTTAAGTGCGCCATCTGATTATAAGATTTTCCACACGTTTTGCAAGAAAATAGACGATATCCCTTATGCGTTTCCCAATGTCGGTTTAGGTGTCCTTTCTTTGTAAACGACTTTCCGCATATGTCACACGAAAGTGAATCATGCTCAACAGGAAAGTTTTCTGATTTTTTGTTTTGAATTTCTTCACTGTCATCTTCTTTGGAATCTGAAATATGACAAGACGGATGAGTGACATTATCCTACCGCATTATTGACGCAAATCTCACAATCTAGGGATTAGACAAAAATGCCGCAGATGAACAATTTCCGGATTTCTCTCTACCGATTCCCCTAAGTCACTACATCTTTACATACCTGCATTTCATTATGCTAAATTGATATCCTTAGTCGAATGTACACTCTGTCTAACCTTAAAGAATCTCAAAGGAAATGCTTTCCGCATGACTTTTTTGGACTCCAAAACAATTGCGACAGTTTGTGATGAAGGTGTATTTTGACTTGCTCGTGGTCTCCGTGGCAGAGTGGTGAAGTGGTTGGCCTGGTGATCTTTCGGTCCTAAGGTTGAGCCCCGAAAATGTCATTGGAAATCGTCAGGAAGGGCATCCGGACTAAAAGATCACAACGCTCCAGATTAAAGCCTGACTGTGTCAGCACCGTCCAAGCCCCCAGTAAGGGGAATTAATGAAGTTAAACCATCATTTTTTATTTTTGCTTTGCTTTAATTGTCTCACTGATGCCAATAAAGACATGTTTACATCAAAATTCATCAAGTTATCATCACAACGACATTCAATCTTGTGGGAGCAACCATAGTATTTCCTGATAAACTGGATCCAAGTATCTGACTGATGGTGCTTCCTCCTTCCATAAGGAAACATTGCCTCAGAAAGCACTACACATTGGTTTTATAGTCAGTAATTATTTCAGAGGAAATATCTGAATCACAGAATTAGATTGTTTAACTCCTTCAGTTTACTAGAAGTGAAGATTAATTCAAAACGATGGCAAACGCTGGAACTTAGTAAGTGGGCAAAAGGAATTCATAATACCTTACAGAGATAGGAAAAAATCGTGCGTCACTTGCCGATTGTTGTGAATCCCATCGAAGTGCTTCAATTGCCACAATTCCTTCAAATTCGAAGAATTCAGATCATTGCGCACAAATTCTCTCCATAGTGCAGGTCCTTCCGATCATAATCAAAGAAAATAGCAGGTGTACGAAAATTGGTTCACCTGATGATTTCACCAACCTCTTCTCAGCATTCCTCACTGCATACACTGAAAGTAGCTAGACGGCGATGTGTGTTTTGTGTGTGCGAAATGATATTACAACACGCACGCCACACACTGGCTGGTGTCCAAAGCCGGCTGACAGCTTAATGTTTTAAAGTGTTTACCATTTCCAATAGTATGCGATAGACGACACATCCCTTCCAGGAACACTGAAAAATTGGAGCCTAGTTCACTAATTCTGTGAGCTGAATAGAAGACTAAACAACAACGGAAAGCGGAATGTAATGCAGCTTGTCTCTCATCACACCAGCGTCAGAACTTCATGAAGGAATACTGAAGTGTCACTTAATAAGTCTCGTTGTCAGATGATGCTTTTACAACCAGGCAACAGCAGCATGTTTTGTTGGCCTGTTTCAGTCTGGAGAGATGCATCTTTCATGGCCGTGTGAGACCATTGACACCTTCTGAGCAAGCGCTCAGACATGAAAACGTCTATTATTTTCACGTTTTGGCCTTGGTTTTGAAGTTTAATTCTTGAAGACAATTCGGTACCGGCAGCAGAATCGGAAACTAATTTTCGGGGAATCGGTTCCATTACTCCCTATTTCTTGGCAGAACCGGTTCCGTAAAGGTGCCGGTATTAAACCCCAGGATTTACTCGGTTTGCTTTCGTGAAACAAGTCTAAAAAACATGAGAATATACAGATTATTTCTCACCTCTAATGTACTTGCATTCAGATGCTTCTTCGATGTCAAATATCTCAGTCTTGATCTCCTCGACTTTAATGTTGACTTCACTTAAGGGGAGATATCTAAAATGTGTAATGCATCAGTTAGCCGGACGGATAGCCTATGAATGAATCCTATGAATGAATATATATTTCAAGCTGACTACAGCAAAAGATGCCAATTACAGTCAACAGTCGAATAATACAGGAATGTTTTACAGAATACAGAATAAATGCATTAAAAGAAAACTATACAATTTATTCAATATCGAAAAATCCACGTGAAATGGAACATTTGCTGAGTGATCTGTCGAAAAAATCAACGTCAGGTAAGCTATTAACAAAACCGACTGTACGAGGCATGAAATCCGAATTACGTAATTTGAGACGACACTTTTTGACAGCAAAGACCTTTGTGTGGCGAGTCCGCCTAGTCGGTAAATTAAATAAAATCAAAGATAAAAGGTAAGAACAGTTTACACGATTGTGAAGTATCTTATGAAATAATACTGTGTCAGATAATTTGCGACGATGAACAAGAGTGGTTAACTGAAACACTTCACATAAGGGAACATAATTACAACTTTCATATTTCTTGCGAGTCAAATAACATAAGTGCTTGACGAAACGTTTCTGTACACGTTCTAGCTTATCAATGTGACAATGGGTACTGGGGGACCACACAGAAGAGCAGTAGTCTAAACCAGACCGTATATAAGCGTTGTATAGAGTTTTAAAAACAGCTACATTTTTAATGGGTTTCATGATCCTTTGATAAAACCAAGCATACGATATGATTTGTTGACAACTTTGGAGATGTGTAAATCAAATGACAAGGTCGATGTGAAATAAACACCTAGATCTTTTACAGTTGTAACAGACTGTAAAATAACGCCGTTTAAGGAGTAATCAAAAGTTATGTTGAAAACTCGCTTCAAAGAAAAATTCATAAAAACGCATTTAGTGAGATTGAGTTTCAAATTCCACATGTGGCACCATAATGACAATGAATCTAAATCATTTTGAAGCTCCAAGCAATCTTGAACACAAGAAACACGTTTAAAGACCTTAACATCATCAGCAAAAATCAAACAGTCACTCGACTGAAAACAGCTTGGAAGGTCATTTACAAACATTATGAACAAGGACGGCCCTAAAATTGATCCCTGAGGAACACCAGAGCTAACAGGAACCCAATCCGTTATAGTTCCACTTACGGCTACACGTTGATCAGCGATCACAGAGATAGCTACGGAACCAAGAGAGTGCAGTACCGGTAATACCAAAATGATTCTCCATCTTCATAAGCAAAAGATCATAAGATACAGTATCAAACGCTTTGTGAAAATCGGTGTAAACTGAGTGAACTTGTAAACCATCATCAAAAGCTGATGAAATAAAATCTTTATAGCATAACAAATTGGTTAAAGTGGACCTTTTAGGCGAAAAACCATGCTGGTGATCAGTAATCAGTTGATGCAGGTGACTTCGTAGAGCCGAATTAACAATTCTTTCAAATACTTTGCTCAGTACAGGCTGAATAGATATAGGCCTGTAGGACTCAACATTAGACTTGTCACCTTTCCCTTTATAAACAGGGATAACATTATTATACTTCAACAGTGTTGGATAAACACCGTGATCAACACATAAGTTGAAAATAACAGCTAAAGGAGTAGATAGCTCCATAGCGCATTCAACAAAGAAACGAGCAGGTAGACTATCATAACCAGCACCAGTATTTTTGTTAATCGATAAAATAGCTTCCTTCATCTCATTAGGAGTTACACGAGGCATACGAAAAACTGGAACGTCAATAACAGAGCATGTAGGAACACTAACATCGTTCCTAGTACAAAAGACAGACTCGAAATACTGACAAAAAGCTTTTGCAATGTCACTCAAAGTTGAATGATCGCGACCTTTATAGTAAATTACATTAGGAATGTTAGAGAACATTTCTGGTGTTTCACAAAGGCCCAGAATCGCTTGGGATCGTTTTTTATATTT
>CAJQUW010002295.1:0-26515 GCA_907163375.1 Prostheceraeus crozeri
GGTCCCAGGTCGAAATTCCACACTTTGGAAAATTTTCAAAATTTTACCCATACAAAGTCACTCTGACACTTAGGATTTTTTCAGGTGAGCGAGCTCCGACCTAAAATCTTGTAACCGCTCTAACTTTTGAACGAAGACAGATAGGAACAAGCCGATTCTTTCACTGAATTTGTCTCACTCTTAGCTTTCAAACGAGCTATCGCACGACAAAATCCGTCCACTGGAAGCCAAAATCGAAGCAAGCTGTCCAGAGGGGGGGGGACGTCAGCGAAAATTTTTTCTCTCCGATTGAGCTGGAAATACACCATTTCCATGTAGAATTTGACGCTGAATCCGAATCTGGCCTCCGTTTTCCCATCCGATGCTTCGTTTTGGCTCTACAGTAGGCAGCCATCGCAAAAATTCTAACTCTGTCGTTTTTTCGAAAAATGTTGAAAATTTTTTCTCTCCGATTGACTTGAAACTCACCATACAGATAGAGAATTTGACGCTGATTCCAAATCTGAAATCCGTTTTCCATCCGATGCTTCGTTTTGAAGCTACAGCCCAAAACGTCCCAAATTCTAACTCTGTCGTTTTTTGCCAATGTCCCAAAATCTTAAATGGCGTCTCACATCTAAACGAAGACAGATAGGAACAAGCCGATTCTTTCAGTGAATTTGTCTCACTCTTAGCTTTCAAACGAGCTATCGCACGACAAAATCCGTCCACTGGAAGCCAAAATCGAAGCAAGCTGTCCAGAGGGGGGGGGACGTCAGTGAAATTTCAAAATTTGATGAAAAATGTTTTGGTGGCGGTCCCAGGTCGAAATTCCACACTTTGGAAAATTTTCAAAATTTTACCCATACAAAGTCACTCTGACACTTAGGATTTTTTCAGGTGAGCGAGCTCCGACCTAAAATCTTGTAACCGCTCTAACTTTTGAACGAAGACAGATAGGAACAAGCCGATTCTTTCACTGAATTTGTCTCACTCTTAGCTTTCAAACGAGCTATCGCACGACAAAATCCGTCCACTGGAAGCCAAAATCGAAGCAAGCTGTCCAGAGGGGGGGGGACGTCAGCGAAAATTTTTTCTCTCCGATTGAGCTGGAAATACACCATTTCCATGTAGAATTTGACGCTGAATCCGAATCTGGCCTCCGTTTTCCCATCCGATGCTTCGTTTTGGCTCTACAGTAGGCAGCCATCGCAAAAATTCTAACTCTGTCGTTTTTTCGAAAAATGTTGAAAATTTTTTCTCTCCGATTGACTTGAAACTCACCATACAGATAGAGAATTTCACGCTGATTCCAAATCTGAAATCCGTTTTCCCATCCGATGCTTCGTTTTGAAGCTACAGCCCAAAACGTCCCAAATTCTAACTCTGTCGTTTTTCGCCAATGTCCCAAAATCTTAAATGGCGTCTCACATCTAAACGAAGACAGATAGGAACAAGCCGATTCTTTCACTGAATTTGTCTCACTCTTAGCTTTCAAACGAGCTATCGCACGACAAAATCCGTCCACTGGAAGCCAAAATCGAAGCAAGCTGTCCAGAGGGGGGGGGACGTCAGTGAAATTTCAAAATTTGATGAAAAATGTTTTGGTGACGGTCCCAGGTCGAAATTCCACACTTTGGAAAATTTTCAAAATTTTACCCATACAAAGTCACTCTGACACTTAGGATTTTTTCAGGTGAGCGAGCTCCGACCTAAAATCTTGTAACCGCTCTAACTTTTGAACGAAGACAGATAGGAACAAGCCGATTCTTTCAGTGAATTTGTCTCACTCTTAGCTTTCAAACGAGCTATCGCACGACAAAATCCGTCCACTGGAAGCCAAAATCGAAGCAAGCTGTCCAGAGGGGGGGGGACGTCAGTGAAATTTCAAAATTTGATGAAAAATGTTTTGGTGGCGGTCCCAGGTCGAAATTCCACACTTTGGAAAATTTTCAAAATTTTACCCATACAAAGTCACTCTGACACTTAGGATTTTTTCAGGTGAGCGAGCTCCGACCTAAAATCTTGTGCCTTAGTCTTAGTTAAATTTGAAATCTGATAGCAGATTTGAACTCAGCATACTTGAAAACCTTGAGGAAACATCCCAAGTTATTGCTTTGATCAGCTTGATAGCAAGCCGTAGAGAGCTTGATTCACCAGCGTTTTGCAATGGAGATGTTTAGAGGCCACCCATGACAAGATAGCTAAGACTCAACCGATTGGCGTTCAAAGTGCTACGTTGAGAGCTGTGTCAAATGCCCAACATGAGACATGAGTTGTCCCAGCGGTTACGGTCTCAAATATGACACATTCCCTTGCCACACTTATCACTACGGCATCGTCCGCCGTCCCGAAGGAACACCCTGTCAGTGGAATATTACAGCAAAACTCTCCGTGTCTTGCTCGCTTTCAGTGAAAAGCCGCTTATAGCATGAGAAGACTGGCTCAGACATCATTAAAAATGCTTTCATTGACTTCAGCAGGGTCGAAAACCCCAGAAAACCTCCAAAACTAGTGAATTTAAATTTTTCAACTTTTCAGCACTACTTATGAAATTTTATAAGTAGTCTGTCACTTAGGCCAGGTCAATAGCGACCGAACCTTTTTGAATCAAGTCAAACGGACTTGTAGAAGCAAAGTTACGAGCCTTTAAAGTTTTGGAGTCTTTTATGGCCTGGAGACGAAGGCCATCTCCTGGCGAACCTCTAAGTCTGACGGCTTAGCTGATATCAGCAATGAAATTTTCTAAGTCGGTTTCTTACAGAAACTTGGAATTTGGAATGTCCGAAGCTATCATCGGAGCTCAGAGAGACGACCTACCTCTGACAATCGTTCTCCTCTAAATGACAAGTCTCCGTCGGTTCCCAGCTTATATAGTGTGTGGCGATCAGCTGATGACGTAATACCCATCATCCAAACACTAAAAATCCCGTCTATCTCCGGTTCTAGTGCTCCGATTGAGCTGGAAATACACCATTTCCATGTAGAATTTGACGCTGAATCCGAATCTGGCCTCCGTTTTCCCATCCGATACTTCGTTTTGGATCTACAGTAGGCAGCCATCGCAAAAATTCTAACTCTGTCGTTTTTCCGAAAAATGTTGAAAATTTTTCTCGCCGATTGACTTGAAACTCTCCGATTGACATGAAACTCACCATACACATAAAGAATTTCACGCTGATTCCAAATCTGAAATCGGTTTTCCATCCGATGCTTCGTTTTGAAGCTACAGCCCAAAACGTCCCAAATTCTAACTCTGTCGTTTTTCGCCAATGTCCCAAAATCTTAAATGGCGTCTCACATCTAAACGAAGACAGATAGGGACAAGCCGATTCTTTCACTGAATTTGTCTCACTCTTAGCTTTCAAACGAGCTATGACACGACAAAATCCGTCCATTGGAAGACAAAATCGAAGCGAGCTGTCCAGAGGGGGGGGACGTCAGTGAAATTTCAAAATTTGATGAAAAATGTTTTGGTGACGGTCCCAGGTCGAAATTCCACACTTTGGAAAATTTTCAAAATTTTACCCATACAAAGTCACTCTGACACTTAGGATTTTTTCAGGTGAGCGAGCTCCGACCTAAAATCTTGTAACCGCTCTAACTTTTGAACGAAGACAGATAGGAACAAGCCGATTCTTTCACTGAATTTGTCTCACTCTTAGCTTTCAAACGAGCTATGACACGACTAAATCCGTCCACTGGAAGCCAAAATCGAAGCAAGCTGTCCAGAGTGGGGTGGAACGTCAGTGAAATTTCAAAATTGGATGAAAAATGTTTTGGTGACGGTCCCAGGTCGAAATTCCACACTTTGGAAAATTTTCAAAATTTTACCCATACAAAGTCACTCTGACACTTAGGATTTTTTCAGGTGAGCGAGCTCCGACCTAAAATCTTGTAACCGCTCTAACTTTTGAACGAAGACAGATAGGAACAAGCCGATTCTTTCACTGAATTTGTCTCACTCTTAGCTTTCAAACGAGCTATCGCACGACAAAATCCGTCCACTGGAAGCCAAAATCGAAGCAAGCTGTCCAGAGGGGGGGGACGTCAGTGAAATTTCAAAATTTGATGAAAAATGTTTTGGTGGCGGTCCCAGGTCGAAATTCCACACTTTGGAAAATTTTCAAAATTTTACCCATACAAAGTCACTCTGACACTTAGGATTTTTTCAGGTGAGCGAGCTCCGACCTAAAATCTTGTAACCGCTCTAACTTTTGAACGAAGACAGATAGGAACAAGCCGATTCTTTCACTGAATTTGTCTCACTCTTAGCTTTCAAACGAGCTATCGCACGACAAAATCCGTCCACTGGAAGCCAAAATCGAAGCAAGCTGTCCAGAGGGGGGGGACGTCAGTGAAATTTCAAAATTTGATGAAAAATGTTTTGGTGGCGGTCCCAGGTCGAAATTCCACACTTTGGAAAATTTTCAAAATTTTACCCATACAAAGTCACTCTGACACTTAGGATTTTTTCAGGTGAGCGAGCTCCGACCTAAAATCTTGTAACCACTCTAACTTTTGAACGAAGACAGATAGGAACAAGCCGATTCTTTCACTGAATTTGTCTCACTCTTAGCTTTCAAACGAGCTATGACACGACAAAATCCGTCCACTGGAAGCCAAAATCGAAGCGAGCTGTCTAGAGGGGGGGGGGACGTCAGCGAAAATTTTTTCTCTCCGATTGAGCTGGAAATACACCATTTCCATGTAGAATTTGACGCTGAATCCGAATCTGGCCTCCGTTTTCCCATCCGATGCTTCGTTTTGGCTCTACAGTAGGCAGCCATCGCAAAAATTCTAACTCTGTCGTTTTTTCGAAAAATGTTGAAAATTTTTTCTCTCCGATTGACTTGAAACTCACCATACAGATAGAGAATTTCACGCTGATTCCAAATCTGAAATCCGTTTTCCAATCCGATGCTTCGTTTTGACGCTACAGCCCAAAACGTCCCAAATTCTAACTCTGTCGTTTTTCGCCAATGTCCCAAAATCTTAAATGGTGTCTCACATCTAAACGAAGACAGATAGGAACAAGCCGATTCTTTCACTGAATTTGTCTCACTCTTAGCTTTCAAACGAGCTATGACACGACTAAATCCGTCCACTGGAAGCCAAAATCGAAGCGAGCTGTCCAGAGGGGGGGGGACGTCAGCGAAAATTTTTTCTCTCCGATTGACTTGAAACTCACCATACCGATGCAGAATTTCACGCTGAATCCGAATCTGGCCTCCGTTTTCTCATCCGATGCTTCGTTTGGGCGCTACACACCAAAACATCCCAAATTCTAACTCTGTTAAAATTTTGAAGAAAAATTTTTTCTCGCCGATTGCCTTGAAACTCACCATACCGATGCAGAATTTTACGCTGAATCCGAATCTGGCAGCCATTTCACCATCCACGACAACCTAGACGGTCGCCCACGTCAACCTAGACGGTCGCCCACGTCAACCTAGACGGTCGCCCACGTTAACCTGGACGGTCGCCCACGTCAACCAGGCGGTCGGACCAACTCACCCGAGTCTCACACTCTGTCGTTGCAGAGGGGGGGGGAGTCAGCGAACAGTTTGTGAACGTGGACCCACCTGGCCGGCACACCACGACAGACTACAACCTCTGTCGTTCCAGAGGGGGGGGAGTCAGATCCGAAGCACCACGGCGGCCGACCACGACACTCTGTCGTTCCAGAGGGGGGGGAGGGCGCGCTGTGTTTATTATGGACCTTTTATTACTACTGACCAACACCCACAATCCGATAATTCAGCAAGTGAGATCGGATTTAAGAACTGGGAAACCGACTCACCAACATACTGTCAGGCATAGACGTGAACATTATTTTAGGGTAGAAGGGCTTGAGGCATATCTAAATGCTCCTGTGATAATATGCAATTGCGATTCTGTAAGTGGCTTTCACGAACCCAGTGGGTGCCTCAATCTCTTCCAATGTCATGTTCAATTACACATGCCATTCAACCTGTAATAGACCGCCACCCAGACGAAGTTTTTGAGAAATAGACTGTCACTTGCTATATTTTGGCAGTATAAGTAGGGACCACAAGCATACTTGTTTGTGTCAGGCCTGTCTGACATGTAATGTGTTAATGGCACTTCTTCGTGTGCCTTCTGAATGTATCTTGACATCATCATTATTAACAATTGCTTTAAATTAATCATCAAGTGCCTGTGATGTCAATCACGATTTGGTTTCCTGGTCATCTTGTTTTCTTTCAAGGCATTCATCTAGTATCAGTTGCATCAATCATTCTACTATTATAAGTCACGTTATGCCTATTGAAGAAAGTTGTGCAGCTTCATAACTGAACTATCAACGATATGTTTCAGCACCAATTCTGTCAATGTCGAGGATGTTATCGCTTCCTCGCTCACTGATGATGCTTATTCGGCATGTGACCAGTGTGAAAGGTTCGTTGTGTGTTCGACAATCGTCTCATGTTATCCATCGTTCGTTTTTGCTCGTTTGAGTTAATTGTTATCGTTTATAGAAAAAGTATTTATTTAGAGCCCATACTGTCGATTTATTGATTTCCTAGTTCATGGATCATGTACTGTATTCATAATTCAGACCACTGCAAATACATAATTATTCAAGTTTTGCTTGAAAGTCTTGATGGATTATTGAGTTATTCAATGTTTACTGCCAACGCATTTCTTAATAGAAAATTAATCAGAGCAGCGCTTTGCAGCGATCTTTTACCCTGCAACTTCGTACACTCATCATGATTCACCTTGTCAGATTTTGATCGAGGTCGGACTGAACAGTAGTCAGATAAGTACGGAAAGTTTTCACTATTCATAATTTTTTATTTGTTTTGAACGGAGATGTTTGTTGTACGGAGATGCGCGCCTTCCAAGTTCTGTCGATTCGTCGACTTCCTTTGATATACAAGATCAAAGATAAAGACATGTTAATTGAAGTTTTCGACCAGTATATCAGTTTGGTGAGTTTATACTCTAACTGTGAGGGATCTATTAACTCTAGCGCCATACTTTTTGGCAAGATATATCTTCAGGTCATGAAGTCATGAAACAATTTATCTTTACCTACAAAAACTAAGCATACTTGGATTCTGCAAGCATCTTAGTAAAGAAAAACACATTTTTGCAAATATCGCACATAAAAGTTGTTTCTAGCACTTGATAGAGAGTGATAGAAGACGATAGGAAGACACATCGTGCCTAAAATGATGTAGCTAGAGTTAAATAGGTCTGAAATAGTCGAGCGGAATAAACACACCAAACTGATATTATTCGAAAACTATTTCTTCAATTAACATGTCATTATCTTTTATATTGTTTGCAGATCAATAGAACTCGACGGAACTCGGAATGCGCGCATTTCCGTAGTAGTTATAGGGTTTACAGCATGCTGTGAAAGCTTCATCTTCGGTCTCGCTCCATGCAGAAGCTCGTCCTGGTAGCGGGACTATAAGTATATTTCTATAGTATTTGTTGCAATCATTCCAATTTTATGTTCGAGTATATATCTAAATTTGTATTCAAGATTCCTGTGTCCAAAGCAAGCACCTGTTGAGTTTGGACGTGAGGCCTCATGACACTAGATAATTTCCAGGACTTTTGTGACTCTTCTAATTTACAGAATTATTTTGTGACTATTTTTATGTCATGTATTGAATAATGCTTTGAGCGTATCCGTTAACAACTCTCATTTTCATCTGCAATTGTTAGCATAGAGCATATTTTCTTTTCAAACAAAAGCATGAAGCATATTATGATGTAGCAATTAACTAATTAAAACTCATAGATTATATTCAGATTTTCAGTGAGTTAAGTGTTTACACAAGATGATTAATGACATGAAAAGCACAAATATTTTTGTTTTCTTTTCATGAAAGTGCCTGGTGCTAAAGACAATCAATATTAAATAGCTTATTTCGGGGCCGACGTCGATTAAAATCTAATCGATGTTGCTTTACTGCTCAAAATAAGGGAAGGCAATCTAAGTAAGATCAAATGTGCTATCCACAGGAACAGATGGACAATGCGGGAACTCTCAATGCTGTATTCAAATTTTGATGCGTGTAGCTAATCAGTTGTGCCTCTGAATCACTTCTCTGAATCTCACCATCAATGAAAAATTAACAATTGATCTGTTGTTTTTCAGTGGATCAAGACGCCTTTCCATAAACAGCTCCCCACCACTCCTCATCCTGGATGTGGGTATACAGAGAATTGCGTGGGAGAGAATTCCTAAAACGATCAATGTGCTTTCGAAGAGGTAGGTAGCACATAAATCAGCTGGCAATCAGTCACAATTTTGCTGGTATATAACAGAAACTTATATTTATTAACAAGGGTACCGAAAGAGCTCTTTCTAAACCTCGAAAGCAATTTGAACTGACCATTACTGCTAGAAATGCCCCCAGGAAGTCCTAAACCATGCGTAGGGGTATGAGAACCGAATGCAACACTACGAGTATAGCCCACTCGTGATAGGAGTGAATTGTTAAAAATTCCCCCCTCACCACAGCCAGTAGTCATTATAGTACCTAGACATTGGGTCTTCATTGTGGGAAAATGAACAGTAAATTAGATTTTCATGAATGAACAAACGCAAAATAATAAATATCTTAAGCTTATCATGTAACCCATTTTTATAAAACTGTCCTGAAATGTGAAGTTTTGTCCTGAAAGTCCTGAAATATGACGACTCTCCTACAGTTTTCTTTAGTTCAACTGAAAATATAATATTCTGCGAAAAAAATGTGAAGTTATGCTTACAACGGTTTTCCCTTAGAATGTAGCCTACCGGTATACAGAACCAAATAAAATGTAGCTAGGCACATTCACATTTACGAGTGCAGGGAGTTAAGCGCCCCTGGCTTGCCGAGCTGTTAAAGGAACATGAATTCAAACGATCAAGTTGACCTGAAATGGTTCCTATCACAGTAAGAATTTCTGACCAACTTGATTTTTGTTTTTATGCTCTTTTAAGTAGGATCCAATAGGTACCAAAGATTATGGTAAGTCTTTGGTCTTGAAGGTCTGAGGTCTGTTGACAAAATTTGAGATAGGCCGAATTTGATGCGGGATGATGCGACCATAGGGATAATATATGATGCGTTAATTCTTTCGCATGGTTAAGCAACACCCGAGAGAGGATTTTCAGTCAACAATTCCTTGTTGTCAAACGATAGGATGTCGCCGAGTGAGGAGTCTATGACATCAGAAAGGATTGTCAAGGATGCTATTCGCTTATTTGCTTCCTTGAATTCTGTACCTATCACAAAGAGAATGACACAATCAGTTAACAGAGCACGCTCAAAATATACTCGTCATCTCGAAGATGAAAAAGTCTTAGAATATGAAAAATCAAAAGAAGATGAATTAAACGAAAGAGATTAGAGTAAATCAAAAAACATACAGCCCATTTACTGGAACAGTTGAAGGAACAAGAGTCATATGAATCTCGTCACGAAAGTGAAATGGCTTGTGCAAAACAATTGATGGCCAAGGCAACATCTATTCTTGTCTCTGCAAGTCATCTTATCTGACGAACGCTCGAGTTGCACAAGTTATGTTATCCGCTGGTAATGATAAGCTGGGTGAAACATGTGTGCAATTACAAATTAAGATTCGTGAAACCAGAGAGCGATTCATAAGGAAGATATTCAACATGGAAAGCGAGCGTGTTCTTTCAAAAAATTAAGACTTTTTTATAGTTCTGAAAAACATGAACTATATATTGTTATAAAGAATTTTGCTAAATCTCGATTTTTCACCATTTGTTTATGATTGTTTGTTGGGTGGCAAACACTGGTTGACAAAATTGCGGAAAAATTGCAATATATATGTGATAATACAGAAATAGTGCAATTTATAATTTGATGATATAAAACTATTACAATTTATATATAAACTGAAAAATTGCAGTTTCTGAAAGTTATATCTATTGCAATAAAATCATATGAAATGCAATTTTACTTAAGTATTGTAGATGGCGCTCAAAGAGATCAATGACTTAGAATATGGTTAGAATGTATGAATCAGATTGTCTGTAGGTGCGGTGACTTATTATTTTACGCCCGTATTATAAGACGCATAACATTTCGAGAGGCTCTTACTGACTTAAAATGACCGTATCACTCAACGTCTTTTGGAATTCATTGCAATGCAGTTGTAACATCTCAATGTCAGCTTAATGACGTAAGCAAGTTAACAATGAGTGACATTCAGCGGGTGCTCCATCCATCCACTTCTTCAGCAATTAAGATTCATCAATTATTCTCCTATCACCCACCCCATCAAAGTCTTCATTTCTCATTCACATTCATTAACATTAGCATATGGGAAACTAGCAGAGCGTTGATTTGAGAATCACGTGCTCCATCTCAATCATCATTCGTTGATTTTAACTTGTGAAACTTTAACATTTCTGTACATGTGATGGATTTCACTGAGCAGAAAATTAATATATATATATTTGGTTTTGAGTTCTAGAGCAATGAAAAGTTATGCTTGAAGCGTAAATCAAGGATCTAGATATCATTTGTGGATTAAGGGACATTTGAAATGATCTTCAGATCAGAAATGGAATGAAACATTCAACACAAGTGACAAACTTAATCATACGAAAGAGTCAGCGCTCCTTTTTAATTGGCTTAAATTTGATGATAGACCAATGAGAATACGCCGACGGCTTTCAATGGATAATGAAATTAGAATTTGCTGTCTTCGACGAGTGAGAACTGCAAAACTGTTCTTTCAAATTAACTACACGTCTGTCGCATCGTTTTTTGTGTGATTAACCATTGAGCGAAATAGTCTGTGAATAAGACATAAATAACATTCAACGTTCGCATAAATTTCAACCATTGATAATTATTTATGTAACATATTTCTTTGAATACCCCGGAATACCCTTGAATTATGTATTAGAATGTTATGTTGTACCTTTAGAATGTAGAATTATGGTTAATAATTATTTGAATTGAGACTCGAAACAGTGAGAGTCGCATTTTAACAACCTGTATTATTCATATTATAAATTGCATTGTATAGGTAAGAATATGTTTAGGGAGGAGAAAAGTGAAGACCTGGTGGCCTCGACATGTCGCTCGCCATGTCCATCAAAATCAAAACTCGAGTTCGGTAGACGAGAGTTATTAGAAAGTTATCTTGAAGGTTTATTCGACTCACGCACGGCGAAAAGAAGTTAAAAACTATTCTTTAGCATTCATTTCCTATTACACATAGGGAAGAATAGGCAATCTCAGCCAATCAACTACGTACCGGCGTACCACCCATGCTCGAGGGATGTAACTTTCCCAGGGCCTATCACATATGTAATTATGTCTACCTTTATGTCTCACTCAACATCAGTTAGACGAATCAGTAAACGAGTCTACGAGAAGTTAGGTACCTGTATTTTCTTTAGAAGGTATACCTAACTTAATACGCTCTACATGTAGGCCTAGATGCTTCGTAAAAAAGCGGGTTTGTTCTTGGAGCTACTATTTATACAGAAATTATTTACTAGCTTGTTTAGGTTATTTAAACGTACTTCGAATATGTAGGCCTACTGAAATGCTGAATGTGTGCCTATCACATGTAAAAGCCTACGACAAGAGGAAAAAATTATAAGATACCTAAGGCTTCCAGCTTAGTCCATTACATCCGCATACAGGTTAACTTGAATTATGTAAACTACCCAAATAACCCTAAACCATTCGCAATTATCGTGTCTCCCACACATTTTTCTACTGTGCTTATAGTAGGGCTATTAGGCTATCTTACAATTCGATCCCTTCTAGCTACTAGGGCTATCCGGTATTATGAAATAAGAGTTAGAACTTAAATGACATGATACAAAAATAGGCCGAAAATCTTGATAGTCTATTCGAAAAACCGAGTCTCCTACCTCAAAACTCATTTATAAAGTATTTTCCATGAATCCCTCCAAAATTGTAAACCTATTATCATTATTTACCTACGAGTACTAATCCGATTTGTTAAGATTTCCTACTACTTTTGAATCCGATTGGTCATTATATTTAAGAACAGATAAGTGGCCACGTGTATTTGAAGTTCTGAAACGCTGTCGATTTCCCTAGAGGAGAGATTTGCTAAAAGTAAAAAAATTCAAAAAAAGATCCTACGGCTATTTTTTCATTTACTTAAAATCGAGTACATAAACTTTATTTCAAATATTTTCATGGACGCATTCTACCTCCCAAAGCGTAGGTCCTACCCCACATAGGTTCTAAAAATTGAAAGGATAATGGATCTGTTACTTTCGTGGTCCATTTTTACCCTTCAAACATTTCTCTACATTTGGTTTTGGATAATGGGATAGAATATTTTTACCCTTTTTATTTCAGATTCAGTGATTCCGATGGAACATCAACATCTTTGAGGTCTAACAATAATGTAGACGAAAGTGATGAAGGAAATGACATCTGTATTGACGGAAATATGGAAAGTTATGTTGACCTTGGACAAGACAATGATAACGATATCGAAGGAGAATTCTACTGTGATGATTTGGAATGGAATGATGAGGAACATGAATTTTGGGACATGGAACACTCTGATTCTGAAAGTGAGGCTGCCCCTAAGGGTGACAAGGTGCTAGTTGTTTATATTGCTCTCATGTTAATGGTGATCGTCGAAAACATATCTGTAGCTGCCTTCAATTCTGTATTTTCTATTCTGGAGGTGAGCAAACAAACGGATTCATTTAATAAGTAGCGCGTGCTTCTACGAGTATGTATATACTCGTATGTATGTACTATAATGAAAAATGTTCAAATTTATTACATCAGTATTATTCTCTATCATTCTATAAATTCTCGATGTTCAATCTGTAAATGCCTTTGAAGTAAGAAGCAACTATCTGATCGGTCAGGAACTGTAGTAGGAGGGGAAACAACATGACTAAAAGTGAAGACATCAGCTTTGCTGCGGAATGATGATGCTATGATAGTCTTATTCTTTCAGAGTATTAGTTTTAGGTTTTCGAAAGTAAAACACAATTTACATATATTGTTAACTTAACCAAAAAATGTTGCTGTCGGAAATCTATCTACTTTAATTTGACTGAAGTTATCGGAATCAAAGAAGTCCTTATCGAGACAGGAGGGGTGGTGACTGCACAAGACTATTCACATTTAACGAGTAATAAAAACTACGAATCTGATGAATACCCTCAGCATCAAAAATTTTATCCACCACGACCGTGACATAGTAATGATCCTGGATTAACTTCAAATGCTGATGCGTTCAGATCAAATCTGTTTTCTGTATCTTGTGACTTAAACTTGAAAGAAAAGATTAATCTGATCGTACTAAACGATATTGGTGTTGATCTTAATAAATAGGATATTCAGTTGTCGATTTTATAACGTTATGTCGATGAATCTTTTCAATGTGCACCTATACACATGTACAATGTAAGTGCGTAGATGTATACCGGTACTAACATGCAGTGAGTGACAAGTTCAAGAAAAATACGAACGGGGTTCAGTTCACGTTCATCTCCAAATTTTTGAACGCCGTTCAGTTCAAGTTCAAAATTTCTTAAATAAACGCCGTTCAGTTCACGTTCATGATTTAGTTCATCCCGTTCACTTGCCGTTCATTTCATATTTGGTCTAAAATGACAGACAAAATTTCTGAAATCAATAGATAATGTTGCGAACATGCAAGTGATCATTATGTCGTATCAAGCAGAAAATTGAAGTCACCAATATTGTATAGGAAACCTGAAAAGTAGGCCAATTCAGCTTCTCTTGAATGTGGTACATATACGAGTATCTTGATGTAGGCGTGATGCTTGAAAATGCTTGGTTGTTTGTAGGTTTATAGGCTAATACCGGTGTGCATGTATAACCATGACTGTCACGCTGCTTAGAGATTACAAGGGCAGTGATATACTTATCTGTTATACGTGTATAAAATTGTTATGATGTAGCTTTATTTACTACTCTTGTATGCTTTTCAGGTTATGGACATGGTTCATGAACGGCTCACGTGGAGATCTGTGAAACGGGTGGTACAGCGTGCACTTCATGAAGATGGACCCGGCTTTGAGTTGCTGGTTGAACCTGATTGGGAAGTGGCTGTATTCGATCTGCACTCCCAATTAAAGTGTGTGCTGGATGTTCATTTCGACAGCCTTCTGACCTACCGCGAAATACTGAAATTTGAAAATGGTGACGTGTTGTGCTCATCCGATGACTTAGATCTACGAGATCCAATTGTTTTGCATTTGCACTTATCGACCGACGGAGGGCAAACTTTCCGGTTCAAAAAGATGTCCTTGTGGCCTCTCCATGCTACCATTCTAGATCTTCCTCTGTACATCAGATCGAAAAAAGAAAATATCTTACTGTTTGGATTGTGGTTGAGTAGCACTAAACCTGATTGGAATCGTTTCGTGACTGAAAATTTGAAACATTCATTACTTTCACAAGTAACAACTTTTAATGTGTAAAATTCAATGGTGGATTTTAAGGTCATCATTCACACGGCAGTTTTCGATCTGCCAGCCCTCGCAAGTGTATTAAGTCATCATCAGTACAACGGACGTTTCGGATGCATATTTCGTTGTGCACCAGGTACGGTTACCAAGATAGGAAGGGGTTATAGCAGGAAGTATGGTGGAGTTATTGATTTAAGATCAGATTCATCATATTCTGAATGCAGTCAAATTGCTCAACTAACGGGAGAGCCAGTGTTTGGTGTTAAAGGACTTTCATGTTTACAGCCATTTCTAAAGATACCTTCCCACATCTTATTAGATCCGTTACATTTACTATTCGAGAATTGTTCGAAACTTCTTTTTGCTAAGTTGGTTGATTCGTCATCCTTTCGATGTGTTTTTTTCTGGGAAGGCATGTATCATACTATGATCAATTAGCTGATCGAATTCTCATACCTCAATTCCTGCAGCGACCAAGATCTTTAAATGAACTTAGTTTTTGGAAAGCACGTGACTTTCTATGTTACCTGTTTTATTATAGTATTCCTACAATATATGTGTCTCTATTTCATAAATCATGTAAGGATTTTATTTTCACTTCAGGTTAAAGACATTGTACGATGTGAACATATGTACTATGAATATGCATTTGCTTCTTCACTTAGCCGACCAGTGTGGAAAATTTGGTGCTTTACCTTTTGGATCCATGTTCTCATTTGAACACCAATTTTGGAATTTCAAACTTTTCATTCATGGTACCACAGCAATTTTGAAACAAATTTGTGAGAAAGTGATGCTGATTAAGCGTGGCAGCACATTTTTGAGACGGGACAATTATGATAAAAAGCATGACTTTTTGCGCATTACTTCTCTTCAAGATAACATTCGAAATGAACCAGTCTTCGTGGACCGAGGTCATGTTATTTACAGAAACAAGCCTTTCTACTCAGAAGCGTACCGAAGGAAATCTAAAGGTCTTAGTACTGTTTACGAAGTACAGTCAGCTGAAGGACATAAGTTCGCAAAAGTTTTAAAGTTTGAGAGGCGTTCTGATGGAGAAATTACTGCTGATGTTGAATATTTGACACGACGATATGTCCCAATGTTCAGTTTTAATAATCTGGAGTTGCCCTTTGTATCGGAACATGTTGTCGAAATGATAAACCAGCAGACTTTGTATTTCTTGGCATTTTACTCCAATATGTGTGACAGTATTTCTTTTCCTTGCATATTGGATCCTTGTGTAGTTGTTAAGGATTTCGATTCGAGCATTGATAGCTCAATTTTATTGATAATGCCTTGCTCTTCTGTTTTTGAGTATAATTAGTTTCTGTTACATAGTGACGTGAACGCTGTTAGTGATGCTATCTGCTTGCTTGAACACGATTGGCTGATTCAGTCATCCTTGCCAGCCACTCACGTTCAAAGCAAGTGGTACGTGACTTCCGGGACATTCGAGAGCCGAGATAAAAGCTAGGACAACCATCTTGTGCTTCATGACATGCTGTACGTTGTGATTGCTCCTGTTAATTACATATTTCAATGCTCTACGTGTTTTCACTTCTAAAGCCCTACAAAACATAACATGGCGACCCAGGGCATGAAGATACCGCCTGCATTTCTGACTTCATCGAATTCTCCACCGATCTACGACAGCACTGAATTTTACATTGATGAACTTGTGCTTTACCTTACGGCAATTGGAAGTGACAAATTTACAGAGAACAGGAAAATCGCCATCGTATTGAACATCGTGGGACCAGCATGTCGCAAAATTCTCACAGCAGCGTCATCTACATTTACAAAGGTTGACGAAATATTTGATCTTCTGCGAAAACTGTTTCCATCTTCAGTATCCTATACGCTGGCAAGGCAAAAGTTCAATAATCGTGTGCAGCTTGAACATGAGACTGTCATGGAATTCTTCTCTGAAGTATCTGCGCTTGCGGCGAAGTGTGACTACGGACCTCTTACAGATGATCTTATTTGTGATAAGCTAATTTTGGATTCAAAGGATGCAGTGAAAGAGAAATTAATTATCGAACAACCGAAATCCAAGGTATCTGCGTTGGAAATGGCGCTCAAGATCGAGACAGTTCAGGGTGAGTTACGTGGAAGTGTCAAGCAAACTGACTCCTTGCAGTCTGACTTACATGCTGTTCATTCTGTTCAATCAAAGCCTAGAGGTAGGACACATTTTCATAGGAGTGATCCTAAACCTGTTCCTACTCACTGTTTTCGATGTAATTTAGCAGGAGTCAAAGCGGGTCACAATGGCTGCAAAGCTATTGGGAAAACCTGCAAGAAGTGTGGACGCATAGGACATTTTGCATCAGTTTGTTTTGCTCCAGGTAGATGTGATGCGCCCAGCAAGTCAAATTTTCAAGATGGCGTTAATTTTATTCTGATGAATTCGTCTTGTAATTCCAGACTGAAAAATGTTGATATTGAATGCATTACTAAGAAGTCGAATAATAGTAGCATGCAAGAATCGTGTATCGTGTCTTTCGGAATTGATACAGGCAGTGTCATAAATGTCATTCCTTTTTTCATGTACAAGAAGCATTTTCCACATGTTCAGTTGATGAAGGATGATACTGTGTACACAGATTATTCAAAAAGAGCACTTTCCCTCTGCGGGTATTTTCATGCTACCATGTGTCATGACAACTGTGTTTCTACCGAGAGAATTCATGTTGATAGTCATAGTGATAGGCCAGCTCTTATAAACCGAGGCGTTTTCGAATCGCTTCAATTATACAGATTGTGGATGTCTCCCGGTTCGGTTAATACCATAGGATGTGCCAACCGATTTTCTCATGAAATCAAGCTCAAGCCAGACGTTGTACCGACAGTTCAGAAATTACGCAGAGTTCCTTTGTCTTTGAGAGGCAAAATTTCCGATGAATTGCAAAGACTAGTTCGTGATGACATAATTGAGCCGATCGATGAAAGTCAATGGGTATCCAACATTGTTTGTGTTCAGAAATCAGATGGAAATGTACGATTGTGTCTAGATCTTCGGGATCTCAACAAGTCAATCGTCACTGACAAATATCCATTACCACATACAGAAGAGGTATTTCTTAAACTTCGTGGTTGCGACGTTTTCTCAGTTGTGGATTTAAAGCAAGCATTTTTGCAACTACCCCTTCACCCTCGCTGCAGGTCACTTACAGCTTTCATCACACATGATGGGCTTTTTCAATTCAAAAGAGTACCGATGGGGTTAGCAAGTGCTCCATCGTGCTGCCAAAAGTTGATGGGAACAATTCTCGAAGGACTTATTGGCGTGCAGGTTTACATGGATGATATTATTGTTGGAGGAAGTAGTGTACAGGAACATGATGACCGATTGCAGGAAGTATTGAAAAGAATTGAGGAAAGTGGATTCTCAATTAATGAGAAGAAGTCTGCTATTCGGAAGCGAGAAATTCGATTCATGGGACATTTGATTTCTAAGGATGGTGTAAAACCAGATCCTGACAAAGTTCATGATATTATACATGCACCAGCACCTTCTTCGCCTAAAGAGGTGAAATCGTTTCTTGGTATGGCCGGATATTACTCGAAATTCTGCGCACATTTCTCTTCGACTATTGAACCGTTGCTGAGGTTGACACGCAAAGATGTTACTTGGCAATGGGATGATGCAGAAAAGGAAGCATTCAAGAAAATCAAAGATGTTATTGCGGGATACGACTACATTGGCAATATTTGATGTTACCCGACCTACTGAAATTCAAACTGACGGTTCTAACACCGGATTGGGTGCAGTTCTTATACAAAGAGATCACGCAAATAATCCTGTCATCATTGCTTTTGCTTCGCGTACTTTGACAAATGCCGAGAAGTCTTATTCTATTTTGGAGAAAGAGTCGTTGGCAATTTCATGGGCAGTTCAGCGCTGGAAAATCTTTCTTTGGGGACGACAGTTCAGTATTTTGACAGATCATCGGCCTCTGGTTTCAATTTATACATCCCGTGATACTCTTCAGGTAAACCTACGAGTTAGTAGGCATGTGGTTCAAATGCTCCCATACACATTTAAAATTGAATATCGAGCAGGAAAGGAAAATCATATAGCAGATTTTCTCAGCAGAGCCAGCATTCCAAGCACAGAATTGAGCTGCCAAGAGTCAGATTCCAAAACGACATGTGAGATGACAGTCAATTCAATTATTAGTGAGGCTACAATAGCACGAAGGGAAATTGAAACACAATCTGCTGCAGACTCCGAAATATCCACTATCAAGAAGTGGCTTGCGGGACAGTTGCTTACTCCAGAGGAACGCAAAGTAGTTTCGCCTTTTCAATCAATTAAGCAGGAACTGAGTTTTATTGAGAATATTTTGGTGCGAGGAGCTAATCAGTTGATTTTGCCATCATGTTTACGGGAATCTGTCATTCAACTGGCACACGAATCCCATCAAGGCATAAACCGTACTTACGACCAACTTACCATGAACTATTGGTGGCCCTCCATTTATTCTCAAATAAAAGCCTACGTCATGAAATGCGATACCTGCAATCAGTCGGATAAAACGACAAAGTTCTACAAGTCGACTCCCACTGCGTTGGATTATTCACAAGAGTCATGGCATACATTAGGCATGGACATTGTTGGACCTATGTATGATGCTCCATCCGATTCAAGATACATTATCACGGTCATGGATTACTATTCGAGATTTCCCTACATTTACTTCACAAACAATATTACATCAACAATGGTTATTCGGATTCTGAAATCGCTATTTGCTCAAGAAGGATTGCCTACCAGGATTGTTTCTGACAACGGACCGCAATTTATATCGGAAGAATTTGTGAATTTTCTACGCTCAAATGACATTGAACACCAACTTACACCGGTATATCATGCTCGTTCAAACGGTCTAATTGAAAGATGGCATCGAACATTAAAGCATCAGCTTGAAATCTCTGCGTCTTACGGAGTCAACCGTACGTCTTATATCCTCAACTTTCTTGCTTCTTATCGTTCGACGCCGCATTCTGAAACTAGACAAAGTCCTTCTCTTCGACTTCATGGGAGGGAGATGCGTTGGACTCACAATCCATTCACCAAGCTTGAGAAAGAAAAGCGAGACACCTGTTTACGAAAGACTGATCAAGGGAAGTACATTCATCCAAACTATGTTCCAAAAGAAACCGTTAAAGTGAAAACACCCTCGGGAACTTCAACACGCACTGTTCGGAAGAAATTGAGTGAACATACATACTTGATGACCGACAACAAAAAATGGCACGTATCGAAAATTTCAAAGTTCAGACCGAGAAATTCAAATCCAGCATCTTGTCCTTTTCATGAGCAGCCTACTCCGAAAAGGTATCCGTCGCGGAGAATTCATCCACCTAGTCGCTACATCAACGAGTAATTCTTACGACTTAATACATTAATTCTCTCGGTTTTCAGCCAAATTCGCTTATACTGTTTTATGCGGTTTCAGTGCTCAATTGCGTACATGTGTCTGATTTTTGAGTGAAAAGTAATTTTTGTTATGGGAATGTATTTGTAATCTTTTTCATACGAGGGGGATGTTACATAGTGACGTGAACGCTGTTAGTGATGCTATCTGCTTGCTTGAACACGATTGGCTGATTCAGTCATCCTTGCCAGCCACTCACGTTCAAAGCAAGTGGTACGTGACTTCCGGGACATTCGAGAGCCGAGATAAAAGCTAGGACAACCATCTTGTGCTTCATGACATGCTGTACGTTGTGATTGCTCCTGTTAATTACATATTTCAATGCTCTACGTGTTTTCACTTCTAAAGCCCTACAAAACATAACAGTTTCCTCCTAACTTACGGACATGAAAGTTGGAAACTGATTTTAAGATTTTGGATGGGTGTTGTTACGTTTTATCATTATAGAAATCTGACACTATAATATTAATGTACTAGAACGGACATCTGCATCAAAATAAATAATGTCGTGGTCACGCATCTCTGTTGATATTCTGTAGCTATACCTATGAAACGGTTGCTTCTATTTGATGAATAGCGGAGTGTCACAATTCAGTGTTCGGTCCCACGACCACGAATAAATCAGTCGTCATTTGAAGATAACATGGAAAACAGTGATCCTCTATTGACTTTGAAGTACTTGGTAGGCTACCTAACCGAGCCTTACCAAGTAAAATCAGCTGTATGCCATTCTAGTCTCATTATCTAAAACTAACGTTAAGATCCGATTTCTATGGTAATCAATATCATACATTGGATTTTTGTCCACTTATCATGTTCCAGTAAAATGTTTCTGTGTCCTTGATCCTCAGCCATTTTATGTGAAATTTTGTGCAGTTTTATGAAGTCTTTTTCAAATGAATCTTTTATGTTAATGAATCTTTTTTCAACAAAAAATCTTGTGAATTAATTATTAATAGAAATCCGATGAGGATTGTTTTGTTTTGGCATTGCAATAAATATAACATTTCTTTATCGAAATTGCAATAAACATACCCAAAAATATAAAACAATTGCAAGTAATAGAAAGTGATATGAAATAATTGAAATTAATATAAAAAAATAAATTGTAAGAAATTGCAATTCATCGGTATATTCCTCGTAATTTATTGCGCAAATTTATTGCAATTTTCCCGCAATTTTGTCAACCAGTGAAGGAGCAGCTGTGAGGGGTGGTGGAGGCTGCAGCGAAAAAATTGTCCTGAAATTTAATGATTTTTGTGTCCTGAAATTTGAAAAAGTTGCGTGGGAGGCCTGTTTCACATGTATCCATTCGCAACAGATTTTCATCAGTGAGCGAATAGTGGACTTGTACAGATAGCAGACAGCATATAATAACTGTTGGTGCGATAAACCTGCATTGAATGACTTAGTGGTTGACCATCTCACTAATCTTTCGGCCACAGAAAAAGTAGCTTTAAAGAAGTTTTTGATGCCAACCAGACCTTATCGAATGCTTGAAAATTAGCTAGGTAACTGTTCTCGTCTTACCTTGTGCAGTGACGTACCATAGAATATCTGCTGTTGATGCAGGAGTGCCTGAAGCCAAGCCATACTGTACGTGTCATGCTGAAGTCTGAGTTTCAAGAAAGTTAGGATGCTTATTTATCAGTGCTTCATCTAGATGGCATAGATGATTCACGACTTTCCTTGGCAATTGGAACCAAAACAACTGAGAGATCCATCGGTGGATACACATTATCTAAACAGTTTTGATAAAACTGGTTGAAGCTCTGGTGAGGGTTGTTTATACTGAAACCGAGATGCCACCTGCTCCACTAGACTTCCGCCTATCGCGTCCAAAAATGCGGGTGGTTTGGCACCTGCAATGACCCGCGAGAAAATGAGTCGTGGGCCCCTCGTCAAAAAGTCGTGGGCCACGTGAAAATATGGGGGCCAACAAATTTTTCGAAAATGGCTTATTTGGAAGTAAAAATGCATGATCATGTCAATTTGCGACCATTCTCTTCAAAAAATGACGTGAAATGTGATCTCTTAAAGTCGAGGGTTGGCCCCCCAATTTTCACGGTTATCTTTTGACGGTGGTCGTGGGTCGGCCCTTAAGTTCACACGAGCTCTAATTTTGAATAAGAATGACCCCAGAGTTGTCACACACATTGAGCAGCGAATTTGTTGTGATTTCTAAAAAAAAACGTATCTCTGATGCTAGTGGACTGGCCCAAAACTGTCATCGATCGGCTGTCTGGCATATCTAGGCAAGTTTTTCCTTGGAATAAATAACCTTAGCTCTCATTTCTCTCAGTGATTTTCGCTACATGACGATGAATTCAATCGTGAAATGTTGCGATAAACATTTTTGGTTGCGATACTTTATACATTTGCATGACGCATCGATGACAATGCATATAATTATAATTATATGCAGTATACTCAAAATTCCTGACTTACCCTGAACTTCATATCATTCTTTCATTCTGACCATGATTCTGACTATGCCTGAATTTCAATGCTTGTCAATTTTTTCGTCAATCAAGGTTGCAAGTTGTATTATTGTTCATTCATTAAATTGTGAATGAATGGAAGAATCCTCAATGAGTATTGCATAATATATCGGTCGCTTCAAGCCTGTTATACAGTGAGGGAGAGAAGGGAGAGAGAATTCTATTAATAGAAGCGCGCTTTGTCCAGTCCAGCCCGATAACAGATAACTTTCTCGTGCGCCTTCGATAGCGCAGCGCAATAAGATCACATTTCAACTCGAGGGTTGAAATAGAGGTCATCGCTTCATTTCACAAAGAGAAATAGCGCAGAATAATCTAGACGTTTCATTTGTGTCTCTATCTTAGGAGCTGCGTGACTGACACCTGTGGACATCGCTGTGTAAATTGATTGATCTTATTAATGGATTATAAATCAAATTACAATATAGAAAATGCGAGGAATATCCTGAGCCGAAAATATTGATGGAATGATTATTTATCAAACGAAATTCGTATCAGGTAAGTCGAATGAAGTGATGATAGATAAATTTAGTAAATAATAGCGGTTAACCTGCGCACTACACATTATACCAAACACTGAATTAATTGAAATATTTCAACAGATAACTTTTGAATTAGATGTGATGTAAAAGATGTTCCTCTGGTTATAAATGTTTGACTATATAGGTAAAGCAAGCCAATATTTCACGACCATTCAGATCGAATCGTGCGGACAGACTGACATCGTAAACAGATCGCTTCGTATGAATACGGTAAATCCAGTCGAAGCTCGTTAATTCGGACACGGAAGACTTCGGTCAATTAAGATCATACGGCCGCGGTATTTTTTTGTATATTTGGCGGCTTATATAAGTTGCTTTTGAATTCAGACTTTCAATAATTAAGAGATAGAAAACCTGGTATTTATGCTCTTAATTATCGAGCTTTGACTGCAAAATACTTTGCACAGCGTTGGCGCTAACTGATGGTTCGCTGCAATGAGATAAAGTCAATTCTGGCGACGTGACATTAGACGGGCAAAATCAATCGATACGGCATGTAAAAACCAATGAAACAGATTAAGTTAACAATGGACTTTAATTGAATATCTTTAATAAGTAGGAAACACCGTTGTACTTTTATTACAGATATTCAATTAAAGTCCTTTGTTAACTTAGTCCTTTGTAATCTGTTTCATTGGTTTTTACATGCCGTATTGATTGATTTTGCCCGTTTAATGTCACGTCGCCAGAATTGAATCGGGCTTTGACTGTATGTACAAATTCATTTTTATACTGATTCGTGCACCGATATTCTGCTATTACTGTCCTGTTTCATCTACCGCTTTATCTCTACTGCGTTGACAGCCATGTTGATATGCATTGAATTTTCGGAACTTAGCAATGTACAGTCTGCCCTGACGATACGACCTACATGGTCTTGATATAATCCCTTGCTTTACATACAACAGGATTTCGAAGAGCTTCTCAAATTATCATCAGACATCCTACCGTGTTCTCAGTAGATATTCTGTTTCTAACAAATGAAACGGAAGCGCTGAATTATTTATGAATTCTCAAATCTTCGGTTATTGATTAAGCCTATCTCTATAATACAGAGTGGATTACATTACAAACGACCGTGTCCTTAATCAGCTTTAAACTCGAACGTAATAATATCCTCCTATGTATAATTGTAATATTTGATATTGGTCGATCGATCAATTTTTCAGTCTGTCTTCGTGAGATTTTATTGCCAACCCAACATTTTTAATGAAATCCGTTTCATATGCTTGAAATAGTATGCTGGCCTATAACACTCCTGATCGCCTCTCTCCTGACAAATATATCCTTTTTATAAATGCAGGGTTGTATGATCATCCAATTATGCCGTGTGAGTGATATTATCATTTTCTTATAAACATTAACATGAAATTTTGAAGCAAGAGCTAAGGAAACAATTTCTAAAATTGTAATGATGTATAGGCTATTTCTAACAATGATATTCTTGAGAACCTTCTTTCATATTTCAGACGTTATGGTCTTCAGTCTTCGCGGAACTCGTCACTTCCTCCGAATGTTTCGGTTCTAATAGAGTGTTATTATTTTTCTATTAGTACATGGAACACTTAGTGGAGTGACACTATCGACCTGCGTGAATAGAAATCTAAGGTAGGTTCAATAGTTTTCAGATTTATGCCACTTGCCACCCTTCTTGCGTTGTACTTTTTAGTAGTACAACGCAAGGGGGTGGCATTTTTTTTTGGAAAGTCAAGGGCTGGCCCTCGGCTTTTTGACGACTTTTCGAGGGACTCGCCCTCGTCTTTCAGTCGTGGGCCGGCCCTCGAGGGTCCGCGGACTTATTTTCTCGCGGGGATCTTGACAAATCAAAGAAAATTAGCTTCAGAAAATCTTTTTTCCACTATCTTCAATCAACTAACTAACACCATTTCATATATCCTTTTTCAGGTATAGACTCATGGGAATCAATTTCTATTGCGACCGAGCGCAGCATTACAGGTCTGTGCTTATGATAAAGAATCAGCAGCAGATGTTCGACGACCTACGCCCGGACGTTCTTCTACCGGCGGCGATTAACGATTTTGTGTCGTCCATATTTTACATCATTCACTGAAGTAAACATCCTTGGAACCACCGTTGTTTTCAGCCTCCATTTGAAAAAAGTAAAAGCTACACCTTCTTAACACAAGTCCATACAAAAAACGATCGTAAGTGCGTATTGCAACATCTCACCTGCATCAATTCCAGCCGTTGGTTTTCCACCGACCGTGGTTGGATTTTCGTTAAATCAACGAGTGGCACATGCTGGCACACTCCATCTAGATCGATTCTGACCGTTGGTTTGACTGGCACATGCATTTTTCAAGATGGCGGTGTCAACTTCACATCGTCGCATTTCAGCTTTCGGGCTGGTTTTCCACCAGATCTGTCTCTGTCGGGATTTTCTTGAAATAAACGAGTGGCACATGCTGGCACACTCCGTCTAGATCGATTCTGATCGTTGGTTTGACTGACACATGTATTTTTCAAGATGGCGGTGCCAACTTCACATCACCGCCAGCGCATTGAGCATTCGGGGGCTAATTTCTCCACAAGTACGGCGTCTTAGGAGAAGAAACTTGCTGGCACAATGTTTTTGATGATCATCTCTCAGTTGTACTTGTCTCGCGTGTTTTATTTGCGTATTTAAAAAAAAGACTTCAGTGGCGGTGCTAACTTCACATCACCGCCATTTTGTGGTTTCGGGTACTGATTTCTCCGGAAGTACGGGGATTTAGGTGCTGAAACTTGCTGGCACAATGTTTTTGATGGTCTTCTATCTGTTGTGCGTGTTTCGTATGTTTTGATTGTGTATTTTGGAGAAAAATTTTTAGTGGCGGTGCCAACTTCACATCACCGCCATGTCGAACTTTCGAGCATCAATTTTTCCTAAACTAAGCGGAATTCTTTCAAAATAGCGGGTGGCGCATGCTGGCACACTCCATCTAGATCGATTCTGATCGTTGGTTTGACTGGCACATGCATTTTTCAAGATGGCGGTGCCCTTCACATCACCGCCAGCGCATTGAGCTTTCGGGGGCTAATTTCTCCACAAGTACGGCGTCTTAGGAGAAGAAACTTGCTGGCACAATGTTTTTGATGATCATCTCTCAGTTGTACTTGTCTCGCGTGTTTTATTTGCGTATTTTAAAAAAAGACTTCAGTGGCGGTGCTAACTTCACATCACCGCCATTTTGTGGTTTCGGGTACTGATTTCTCCGGAAGTACGGGGATTTAGGTGCTGAAACTTGCTGGCACAATGTTTTTGATGGTCTTCTATCTGTTGTGCGTGTTTGGTATGTTTTGATTGTGTATTTTGGAGAAAAATTTTTAGTGGCGGTGCTAACTTCACATCACCGCCATGTCGAACTTTCGAGCATCGATTTTTCCTAAACTAAGCGGAATTCTTTCAAAATAGTGAGTGGCACATGCTGGCACACTCCATCTAGATCGATTCTGATCGTTGGTTTGACTGGCAGATGCATTTTTCAAGATGGCGGTGCCAACTTCACATCACCGCCAACGAGCTTTCGGGTTGGTTTTCTACCGGATCTGTGGGATTTTCGTGAAATAAGTGAGTGGCACATG
>CAJQUW010002296.1:0-15084 GCA_907163375.1 Prostheceraeus crozeri
AGTTAATTTTTAGTGATGGAGTTGGTATGGTGATGGGTTTACAGGTATGGGTATTGTTGTTTGGGGTAGGATGGGGGAGGGTTGGGGGGTTTGAACTGGAGCGTGGGGGTTGAAATATGGTCTATATTGGTATTGATGTTTAATAAGTTGGTTAGAATATTTAAAGGTATGGAGAGTGGTCTGTGGGAGAGATTGAGGGAGTAGAAGATGGAGTGGTGTATTGTGGGAATTGTTTAAGATTGTTATATTGTATGAAAGTTGATGTTGATTAGTTGATAATTATGAAGTGAGAATTGTTTAGGATGTAGATTGTGGAGGATGGTTGTGTGGAGGTAGATGTGTAGAGTTGTGTGGATTGGGTAGGAGTATGGTTGGGTTTGGCTAGTAGAGTGGGGTGTTGGGAGATGGTAGATGGTGTTGTTAACTGTACATGGTTGAGTATTTTAATAAACTTAGAGTTAGTAGGGAAAGTTAGGACTGTAAGGATAAGGATTGGAATAGGAGTTGTTTTGGGTGTTTGGTATTGTTAGGGGTTGGGATGTGAGTGAATGAGGAGATTTGTTGTGAATTTGGGTTGGAGTTTAAAGAATTTACATATGTAGAGGTATATGGGATTAGTGTTGTTGGGTATAGGAATTGGTATAATTGGAATCCATCAGTCTAAAGATCTTTATAAACAAACAGCAAAGGACACCTGAGTACGAGCGTTCAAGACGAAACAATGACAATTCGTGTACTGAAGTGCGCGTGCGTAAGTGCGTGCCACCTAGAAAGAACTTCAATAGGAAAGCTAACAATCACGGTAGCTAACGATGTCAACAATGCGAAAGATACACACCTTTTTCGCTGATAATTGAATGCCTTGAACAATTGTGCATTAAGCAGTACTAGATTAAACTGTGATAATGATCAGCATAGAGTTTGACGCAAGGACGCACACAGATAATTTAGATCGTCATATAAGATAGCACGAGACCGCACGTCCCAAACTACCCACGCGATCGACTAACAACCCTTAGTGACGAGCCACAGTGCAAAGAACTCAAGCAGAGGTCACGCCAGAGGATGACTTGGTGTGGAGTTGACTTATCCTTAAACATTAAAAGTTCTACGAATAGGATTTCTTACGAACTCGCGGATCTCAACCACACCCTTCGCTCCGCATATGCTCAAACCCAATTACTCAAAGCAGCAAACACATCCTTGAATGTCGGATTCGGAGTGTGCCCATACGAAGCGCATCAAGAACATTAGCTAAAACAGCCATCTATCTATGCAGATGCGTGATGTGAGAGTAACAAAACAGGGTCCTAACTCGCAAGATGATCTGTCCTGTATAGTTACTCAGTCTGATAGAAACACACACTAATAAGATGAACATCTATGACCTAACAATAAAAGGCCTAAAGACAACTAGCATAAACTTGTTACATACTTGTTTGGCGAATCATAACACGACCGATCAGTGATGCTATTGCTTCGCTCGATTGTATGGCGAGAGGAGCGAGGAAGCCATTCCTAATTAAATGGATAGTGCTGAAATCGAATTACCAGATTTCACTTTGAGCTGATTCGTACCGACAAAAACTCATTGTAGCGCACGAACGCGCATTTTTAAAATGCACCGAGCATGAAGTTCATTCATTGACTTGATGATCGAACAACTATGCTTTCAGGTAGTGTAAAGCCTGATCATCAAAATTATAATTCAAAGAAATATACGCTTCACGTCGCCACGACACGTGAAGATAACGTGACGGCGAAACGAACGCATCCGGGCGGTATACACGCTTAGTTATATCAACTGTAGGACAGAGCGTCGGATATGCAGAAAATTGAGATCAGCATCACCATAGGTAAAAACTGTTTTTTCGTCCTGAATAAAACAGTATCGACTGACCGGAATGGCGTCTAAACATAGGTCTAATCTTCTGCTCACATCAGATAAAATGTCATACCGTTTGAAACGAATTCCTAAGTATATATGACGAACAAGATTTGTCCAGTTGCAATGACTAGAACACTGCTGATAGTAATATCCTTCTTCTATCAACAATAACGCCAGCTCCGAGAAAACGATGTTGCAGAATGTTAACCTGACCGAACAGAAGTGAATTCCCACAATTTAGCATACTGTATACGGTCATCGTCCCGCCACACACATAGGCAGGTTTCAATACGCCGTGGGTATGGGAAATTCTGTTGGCGATCCTCATGGTATACGGGGTGCGGGATATAAGGCGCGATTGATGGCCACTCCGCCCACAGCTCCGATAGGGCTTCTCATGGAGAATTCTTCTGTGGGTAATACTGACCTGAGCATTGTTTGAAAGTTCACTACAAAAAAACCGACACCAATCGAACTGACGAGTCAATCCACCCAGTCAACTATTCGATGTTCGAAATATACAAAAGTACCACACGCACGCCTCTACCCATCTCACAGCCACTTAAAATGCAGTGAAATAATCAATGCCCGAAATCAATTGCACATGTAAGTTACACACGTTTCTAAATCACGATCTTGAAACTGCACATGACTTATTAAGAATGAACGATTCCCAGGTGATCACGACGTCTGAAAGTGAACCGAATTCTCCAAGTCTCCTATCTCTAATGTCTGCAGAGCCGATGGAAACATCTACAAATGATTTAGCTCTAATAGTAAATCTAATCAGCTCAGATAAACAATATAAATTTGCTTGATCAATCTGCGGTAGATGCATATTAACCTAAGAATTCTGTGAGACTAATTTCGAGATAGAAACGCAACCTGTTAGGACACGGGCCTCCGTAGCCCTATAGGACAAGACACATCACAAAACGTGAAAATATTGAAAATGACGTATTTGCCGTCGAAATAAACCACTGAACAATGCCGTGTTAAAGATGTGCTCTACAACCGAAGATCAGTATCAAAACTGCAAGCCATCCTACTCGCATTGCAGTCATGAAGTCCGTATAATACGAACTTACTCCAGATTCAACAATTCACACGGCGACGACTTATCACCAGAACTTCCACTTATCATTCTGAACGGCCTCCCATGAACTGCAGACCTACTGCATGCACCTTGCAAGATATGAATGGTTCCATCTTTAGCTTGCATTTCTAGTACATCATGCACAAGGAGTCAACAATTCCTGACTCCAATATCTATGCGCCCAATAATTCAATGACATGAAGACTGGCGTCACGAATATGCAGGATCGATTCTGGCGAAACGACAAGAGTCCTATGATCTATAATACTTAGCCATTACATTGATTCAGAAGTTGTTTCTCTTCTCACGGCCGTTTACCATGAGTCGATTATCTATTGCTAAAAAATTGTAATAACAACTTTAAGAAAGCAAAGCAGAAACCAACGATGAGCAACGTGGAGATAAAAGATAAATACTCAATGATTGCTACATTAAGATCTACATTAACGAAATAGTTAAACCCCATTTATCGCCATGTATACAGTGGGAGATACCGTACTACGCAGCCTTTTCGACATTGCTGCTTCTCTTCTCAGCTTGCGACCCTGTATGAGTAAAATATTTTTGATATACCATACATTATTATCACAGTTTTTTCAGGTACAACTAATCGACCAGATTGCAGAGAATTTATCACTTATTCTGTAGTGCTATATATTGTTATCACGAAATTTAGACAAAAACATGGCATTAAAATCTGCTTCATGCGTAACTCGGCAGAGCTAGTGTATACACGTCCACATGTAATTTACCTGGTCCCAAATATAGAATTTAAACGCGTTGTTTGCTACATTATCCGATTCAAATACCAAATAGCAAGTCAATAACTTTCCTACGATATTTCATAAATCATAGCATGGCAGCGTTTTTATTTTGTTGAAACACAAGCCGTAACACGTTTGTGGCGTTAACACGGTGGTCGTAATAATGCGCATATACAAATGTTAGATACAGAAACGAATATACCAAAAACGTAAATGGGTGGCTGAGTACTATCCAACCTCTTTCTCTTGAAACATAATGTTTTTTGAATAAGCTCGAACCACGCCGAACAATTTACATTGCGAATAACTTGCAACCTCTTATGTATGTCTATGAGTCAGTACTCGCATGTGCGTTGCTATAGTAATAGTCCATATGGTCTTTCCGCCACAAACCAACCAACGTCAATTCGCCAAGTAGTAAAATTAAACATCACACACCAACAGTAGACTTGGTACTCATGTACAGATAGAGCAGAGTCAAGAGAAACAAAATCAACTAGACTACAACGCATTTTCTCTTAACGCTTAATTCGATAAACATTGCAGGCGTGCCATTGCGCACTGGCATAACTACCTGTAAGAATCTCAAAGATGTCTCCCGACTTCAAGCATATTCAATTCCAAAACTTCAATTTGGCATGTAACGCGAATGCGTCTCGTCCCTCCAAGGGCACGCCTAGTAGGGCCTCGCAGACTGGCCCAGAACTGTTCATACGAAAATGATCATACAAAAACGGCCTTTAGTCTTAACATTGACATCACCTGTGTAGCCATATTCTGAAAGACATACCCCAGGCTTTGCTACGACAAACTTAAGAACTTATGGGTACAGTACAGACAGTCGTTACATCGCAACGATTAACCGAATTAGTGAACGCCATAAGATACGCCGAAGATCACGTATAGTGAATATATCTTGCCCACAAAAACACATCCATAAGCTAACATGCTCATACAGGTAGTAGAGACAGAACGATGGGTTTCATGTGCTGCCTGCAATAGAGCACGTGTCTCTCAACAACGATATTGTCCCGGATGAATAGTGACACATCGCAAGGCGTCGCAATCGTGAAGATATGCAATCGAAACAGACATGACTCTCTGCGAATGATATATAACGTTCAGTAACAGAAAAAGCAGATCACATAAATCGAGCAAATATGCGGTTGATAATACCATCTATCGCAGAATAGGAACACAAGCATATCTCTGGATGCATTATCCAAGACAAAGCAATTCTTTATGATGCATACACGACGCTATGCATACGCACACCATCTGCTGGTCTTATCGACCCATCTCAATGGCAAAACACGCGCCTAATGGACATACCGCCGAACTATAATCAGATTGTTTAGAGGCGCCCTACAATAAACTAGCATAACAAAAGAATGCCTCCAAAATGCGTTGCACTATCTTGAATGTTCTAAACAATTCCTATGCATGGACTTGCTAATGACACACAGGTCGTCTCCAACTCTACGCATATGAAATTGTAGCGCGGGAGTCGATGCAACCGAAAGAGAATACAATGATTCTCGACATGAATTTGTCGCAACTGATAAAAAACCTTATTCTGCATTTCAAACATAAACAGATTTCACAGCAAACAGCAAAACTCGACAACAACGTCTAACATATAGCAGAGCCATTATTTCGATTAAATTTGCTAAGTTCACAGTTTGACAAAACACCCTCTGAAGATATGATGGTCATGAGCTCTTACATGCTGAACAACTATGACTTCGAATACTCGAAAACAGAAATGATGCTTGAGCACTCTTCAACAACCTGCCATTCGAAAAAAAAACATGTTTTTTATGGGGTGATTTTTCCGACCATCAACATGACGCCTCTTCCGTACACGAAACTGCGTTCAACCGCGTTCTTAAGTTCTAAGATAGTTTAAAATTACTAGATGAGACTGGTCATAACATTATACTTGATTCTAAGTAGAATATACTCGAAAATAAGCTTTCTGCGCACCGTTTATATAAAGAACTCTTTTCTACGGTAATTATAAAATAGAGGCGGTCCTTAAATAGGTTAAATCGGAATAGTTCACACATGAATCAAAGTCATATCGCACTGAAGGCAATAAACGCAATGGCTGCTACACACAAATATCGGTAGACCACACCGCTAAGCATAGTAGAACCGCGGCACTACACCGAAAGACTAGAGATTTGTTGACAGTTGACTTTCTTTGTGATATGAGTGACCATGTTTGAAGACCCAGAGCACTAGTGTACGCAACATATGATATACGGATTTTTGTCTCGAGTGTGGTTATGTCGTTTTCCATGAGAATTCTGATCTAATCGCATAACAAGTGTACATATGTAAGTGTAAATCTGACGAGTTAGGTTTTCCGATCCTTACTTAAATCTAAGGATTTGGTTTCTTAGGTATTAACAGCTAACAGGCGAATCAACAAACACCAGCAAAACGTAAATGACGCAGATAGAAAAGAAACATCGCGTATTTTCAAAAAAAGCGTACTACTGCAAACGCGCTTCGAGGTTGTTGTGTAGAACTAATAACACTAGCTTACAATTAAGTATTTCATCCCCCAAAATTCTTCAATCTAAGGCCAATGTTCTCTTTTCTAGTCCTATACGCGACCTGCGCATAGTTTACTTGAATCTTTTATACAACATGGATCGTCGCTTTCGCTTAAGGAAGCAGACAAATATAGCATCATGCACACAACTCCAAAATCTTGTGTACCTAACAGATAATCCGGCTTAGCAAAATTACAGTAGGATCAACAACGCGTCTAAATAACTTAGTTACAAAAACTTGAACCAAAAAATCAAACGATGACGCTAAAAAGATGAACAGTTTGAAAAGCACAAGCTGATAATACACCGAATATCCCTCGTTATTAAGAAGGAACCGATTTTATGATGTGCAACTCCAAGTGTGCAGATTTAAGTGAATGCCGTTCAACATGAAACATGACACGAACCTCTCTCGACAAGATCTGCTCGGACAAGCTGCAACACAAAAGCATGAGCTTTCCATTACAGCCATATAGAACTGCAAATCTGAAGTAAATGACTCTGCGATGAAATGATTTGGCGGTGTTGAAAAATCCTATATCATGTCTATCAGAATGATAGCCGACACGAAAAATACACGTCACACTTTTTTCCTATGGCTCACTGCCTTGTTCGGGGTTGGACCCAACCCAGGTCTAAACATAGTTCGTACTTAGTTAAAATACTGGTTAGATAAGATAATCGCAATTATCAACAAGCAGCATAATTATATCACCAAAGAATTTCTTATGCAGAGCTATTTTACAAACCGTATTAAGGAAGGGAAATATTATGTCTCCACTTGACGGTTACATAAAGTCCTCCCATTCAGCTTTGCAGTAAAGAAGATTTGCAGAATCTCTTCCACTATCACGTGACGCCCTTTGACCACTGTTCTGTCTCGTGTGTGATGTGTTGTGGGGGTGTTTTTTCATTTGTTTTTCCACAACAGCTTATCTCAGTTATCACATCCTTTACATAACAAAATAAGTTGGATCACTATCCAATCTAGAAGATCTGATGTCAATCTATAGCTCGAACAATGTTTCTAGCTACATTGAAAATGATCACGATTGATATGTACATGCACTCTGATAAGTTAACGCGTGACAACAAGCGATAGAAATCTCGTTGTGAATTTGTTTCAAACATCTTCAAGAAATCCCCCACAAGCAATCCATGTTGGCAGCACATCTACCGCAAATCTTATCTAAGATACGCAAGGTCGATGAGGAGCGATGCGAGGTGAAACGGCGGATGAACAAAGGAGGAGATGTACGGAGCGGGTAATTGGCGATTCCTTTGTCCTAACCATAATTTTATAACGATTTCAACGGCTATGCCGTCACAGTGCACGCATTGGACACAGCCCAAAGACAAGAGGACAAATTGTAGAACGAATATTCGCAGTTATTGATGCACTGAAAATCGCAAAAATACCGAATTCTGACGTACATAGCGTATGAGAGTAGGCCACACAGTAGATAATCTTCAGCAGTTTTATGCATCTTACCAACCAGGATCCCGGGATGTCGGAAGGTTGTCAGTCACACTTTCCAAACAGGCGCACGATTATGACTATACTCGAGGAAAACTGCCCTTAGCTGTTACTTTGATTTTAGAACAGAGTCAACTTAACCCGAACTTCAAACCGAAGAGGATACATCTTCTCAGCGGACTCTTACTTCCATGTTAATGTTTCGAACAATTCATATCCGGACCTAGTCTCGTTATAACACACTGTCGCTGTGTTGAAATATGGACCTGCGACGCGCAAAACTTTTTAGATGTCGTAAGACGGAATCGGACCTCCGTGATTCCATAATTGAGGTAGATATTTTCGAATCGCAACATCATATGAAAATTTACTCATCACAGACCATACATAATTATTTCTGTGAATCTCGCCGGTACGACGTTAGGCAAAATTGCAAGATCTTGAGATGGAACTTCTCTGACATCGCAGAAGAAACACCACCAACCAGTCTCTTTTACTCGAAGTGCAAAGACCTGGAAAACAAGTGTTAAAGAATCAAGAAAAAAAAAATGGGGGGGGGGGGGGGGGGGGGGGGGGGGCGGGGGGGGGGGGGGTTTACACAAAAAAAAACAATCTCTCTTTTACAAACGATGCGGCGGGGGTGGTCACAAAAAAAAATGGGGGCTGGGGGGGGGCACGAAAAAAAAAAAAAAGCTTCATTAATCTTTTTCTATTAGGTGGGGCTATCTCTCATCTACTCGAAGTCTACAGACTACGCCACTTACTGGATTGGTGGGCCTTGTACGTTATGACCAAAAAATTTATCGTTATGCTATAAAAGACCTTTCCTCAATCCGTTTGGTGGAAACGAGAAAGACGCATGACTATACCGACAGTAAGACCTAAGAAGTACAGCCCGACCATAGAAGCAGTCATTTCTTAATAAAGTAAACCAATAAGAGAAAATATAAACGAGCACGACCGAACAGTCATTCACTCGATAGTTGGATTATAAAGAAATCCGTGTTACCATGTATTAAATTGAAATAATCATCAAATTATAAGCGTAATTATATCCTGAGATTAGTATCAATCTACTGCTGACAGACTCATCTGTAGACCTGGAAACGAGTACCAACATTATCCAACTGAAAGTCCATAGAAAGTAATACTAAATCTTTCTGCAAAGAAGCTCGCCGCAACCTAAAAGAACGAACCAATCGAGTGACCAATTGATCAACAACTTTGAAAACAAATCGTCGAATTAATTAACAGGTTCTGATAAAGATGTTTAGAACGACGATATCTACCAGTTAGTGACATCTTTATTAGCTATAAAACTCTAACGGAAACATCACCTTGGCTCATCACAAGAACATATCCTTTGTACATCGAATGCTGTGACATTTGCGCTAGGACTCTCTTATGCTAGCACTGGTCACACCACACAATCCCTGATATAATTGCACGAGATGTGGCTTGTAACGCGACTATGACCAGCTATGATCATGTGCACACGACATGAATCTCAGCCGACATGCCACATAAGCTGTCAACTATCTCCACACAACGCACCACACACAGACTCCGCACGCACAACCGCCGCCACCACCCCAAACTCGAGGGTGCGATTTGGGCACGATCCTGTCTCCCACATGCGTCGTCGTTTCCCATCGATCATGCACTAACACTAGTCAAACAGCAAAAAAACGCGCCGAACTTTTTAGTCTAAACAGGAAACGCTGATGGTAGGAACACTCGCAATGATTATGGTCACAGATAGAGTTGACTCAAACCATTAGCAGCTAAGTTTTCTGATTAGAATGAACATCCGCAAGGTTTACTAAGAGAACAGTCGAGCCGCTAAATCGAGCCCTATATATTCCAGATAACGAAAGTCAACATGTCGGTCGGAACCACTATTGCAACCGGATCAGACGGAAACGATTCACTGGTCACAAGGAACAACTTGAGTCATACGGTTCATGCGCACACACCACTGAGAAATACCGTAGTACTCAACGACACGGAACGAAAACGACAGGCGAAAAAGCAAAGATCACGCAGCCAGAACACCCCAAGAAAGCCCATACATAGCCTTTCGGAAAAAAAAAGGAAAGAACATGCGCTCGGCCAAAACGCGTTAAACGCGCCAATCGCACATAGGACTACGCCCAAATGGCCGGACTTGCTTAGAATCACCTGAGAACACACAAGCAGAAAAACGACAACGAGCGACGGGCAGAACGAACCCGAGCGACCTCGAACACCATCGGAGCGAACCAGTGGACAACGAAGGCGCAAACACCGCCAGAGGCAGGGACTCTTCACATAAAGGATAGACGAGCGCCACAGGAGCCGTCAACTCAATTATCATCCGCTCGAGACGCAGGTGCAGCTCTATTGCAGGGGGGGGGGGGGGGATTCAGAAACAACACACGCGGGCGACGAATCGACCGACAAACCACATGCGGCCTTCAGCAAAGCTTCGTTGTAATAATACTCTCCATGCGAACATGTCTGTGATGGCACTTGCCTGTCACGGAGCCGACAGTTGCACAACAAAATGCATGGACCACATAACAAACCAGACTTCTGTTATCGAATATACGCTTAGTTACCATACAAGGACAGTCAGCATTTGAGCATTCATCTGGCTGTCTTTCTTAAGACGAGGATTCAAGTGATGATAGGCAAAGCAGATCAACAATTGCTGACACAATAACAGTAGCTACAGTTGAAATTACGTTTTTATTAATAAAAAGCGAGTGTAGCAAAAGCGTTGGCCGTTCTGGAATTCAAAAATATGACTATACGTGCACTGAACATTCATCGAGTTCCAGAAAATGGCCTTCCCACTATAAGTGCTCTTTCAACAATGCTACCAAACAAAATATCAGCACCTTAGTAAGCTTTCTTTAGGCGACTATACCAAAACTCGTTAACCCATCAAAGTCAAGCTATTCGTCCTGTGTAATCATCTAGCCCGTAAAGTGATTAAAAGAACAGACTCATAGGACAGCACGACAAGAATTAAGATATCCATCGAGTTGCGCCAGGTGCTATACGGTCTTTCCTAGAAAGGAAGACAATTTCAGCTATCGAAATCGGCAAATCACCCAAATTAGACAACTTGCGCCATGTCTCGAATAGACTAACAACATCGGTATCGCATGCTAGTGGAAAATGCAACAAGCCATTCAAGACTGCTCAGCAATGAAGGACACCGCAGACGCATCAGGGTACAGCCCAAGTGGAAACGAAGAGAATCGCTCGGCCGTGCTGTGAGATAAGCTTCCCTACACACCAAAACGACACATACGATGTCGTGGCTTACGATAGCAATGTATCGCAGACGTATAACAGAAGTGGACAACGCTGCCGAGCGAGAGCCAAGGTTGTGCGCAAACCAATACAAGTAGAAACCCCTACGATTTTCGTAACGCTGCTACTTATTTTTTGATAAAATAGACGCTAAGGCGCGCCCAACATTTACTATGGAGAACACAAAGCTCTGAATATGAGTGTGCACAAAGGACTCTGATTCTTCCGAATCTGAAGGAATTCTTGCACACATCGCACGCACGTAACTGTAAACTAGTACATTAATTCTGCAGCACCCCAGCACGACACCCGACTTTTGTCCTCATCTCTGTAACGTATTACACACCGCGAATTCTTTTTTGCTTCACTTACTAGGAGTCCCTCGCATGTGCCGTCCAATCTTTGCGACACAATAAAGCGATCACACTTCTAGCAAAAGCACGAGAAGCAGATTAAACAAGAATATTTAGATTCTTAGCGTAGCACTACAATGCAGATCGTCGATTCTTTCTTGAGCTTAGAACAAGATTTGAAGAATTGCGCGGAGCCATCACGACTTTCATGAACAACATTTATTTACAAATATTCAGAACCTGAAGACATTACACGATCACAAGTCATCATGAAGGCACATAGCTACAGACTATGCCTCTTTACCAGCAAGCAGACTACCTGTTTACCAGCCCTTAACCTTTTGACCGCCCAGAGGCCGATTTGTCGCACCTGAGTAAAACGAATGAAGCGACCAATGACTTTATTGCTCAATGGAAACAAGCGTTCTAATTCGTTCTTCGTGTGGATTAGCTTAATACTCGCTTTCTTGCGATTGGGAAATTAACGCGTTGAACAGAGCAGTCAGCCGTATGGTGCCACAACACCAATCAAAATCAGAATCCGCTACGCAGAAACTTGTGTACATATGTCCAAGCCCCACAATCCATATCAGACAGATCCAGAACCAGTGTTATCCTGCGAATGGACAAATGATTCATGACCCAGGGCAAATTGGCGATAACCCAGTGGAACATCCACTGTTCAATGAGAGGTTACATGGCAAGAATACCAATAATAACAAGCTTAGCAAATAGCATCGCCTTAATCATGCGTCCGAATGAGAGTGATAAGGTAACGAATCAAAAAATAAAAAGCGTAACATTTGGAGCAATTTTTAGCGCCACGAGTCGAATCGAACCCGATTCCTCGATCTCGTTCTCGAATCTAAGCAATTTAAATCGAATCTCGAAGCTGACGCGAGTTTGAAAAGTTAAAACTCATGCGCTTGGACGAATTACTACCACGAGACACTTCTAATTGCAAACTACAATGGCTACGAAGTGTATACTTCGAAACTTTAGATTTCCTTTGAAACGCTAGACCGCGCATAAAATCAGTCATCTCATAATGATTACAAACTCCCCTATGCTTCTGGCCATACGCGCATGATGACATTAACTGTGGTAGTTTCCGACAGTACATCAACAATGACTGTTCTAAATCACTCTTGCATTTGCAGATCGCTCGCATGTCAAAATGCAGTTGAATGCAATTTGCAATGTTAGATTCAACATGGCTGAATAAAGAAATGACCATAGATATAACGACTTTTCTTAAGCAGTTACGCGTTCGATCTCCTTCAACGCACACTGTCCGCGCGTCAAGAATTGTATGAAACCACAGATACGCCGGTCCGACTGTCTGACAGAGCCCGATATTTCGCTACAATATTTCACACACGCTGAACGTATTGCGTTATAATGAAAGCGTCTGTCTCGAACACAATTTTGTGACGCTATTCTCTAAAACTCGAACGCTAAGATGACAGCGCTAAGGATAGCGTTTTCTAGCGCCTATAATAACAAAAACACTGCCAACCGCGCCTGCATAGCATTTCGATCATGATACTGATTATTTACTTCTGACAGCCAGAGATTAGCAGTATGGCATCTAATTTGCAGCATTTGAACTAGTAACCCCGGCAACACAATCACACTTTAGTTCTGTTTATATCCTACCTCTTCGGAACACTCCGTGATTCATACACCTCACATATATGGTGCTCTGCACCAACAGCTTCTGTTCATGTTTGGCTGAAAGGAATAAATAGATCTTGGACAGGTGATTTTCTTCCTCTATTTGTCATTTAGAATGCGAACAGAGAGCATATCGGATTGTTTGATGTTTGAACAAAAGAGCCTCATGAACATTCCCGTCAACTGATGTACACTGTAAAACTCATCTCGAATACAGAATGCCAAACAACGAAAGACCGCATCTGCCTGAAACACAACAGATCAAGAAGTCATACGTGTCATGTATGACTTGGTATCCAGGACTTGAAAGTAAGTCTATTAGGTACGGCTATTCGCATCTCGCGTTAACTTCAAATGTGTAAAGCTTTCTTCTACAACTCAAAGCCATACCATGAACACAATGATTAAACACAGAAAGAGCATCATAGAGTGTTTTAAAGGCATGTCTGCATTATATGAAGGCCTTTTCAATAAAATCACACTGGGGGGGGGGGGGGGGGGGGGGAAGGGGGGGGGGGGGGTGGGGGTCTGGAGGGCTCCTCACAATCTCACTGTACAAGCAAACGATCAACCTAAAACCCGCATAAAGACACTCACCCTCGAGCACAAATCCATTCCCCAACAACCAACCCAATCACCACCCTCCGCACTCCCAATCCACCCAATTACCCCAACCGACATTCTCAACACACTCACGCCCCAAACAATGCCAAAATTATTCTACCCGACCAGCCGAACTCCCCAACACTTTACAAAACAATACAACCAAACACCCCACCTCAACGACTACCCAACCCCCACCCACCACAATTCGACTGCCCCTCAACCCCCCACTAGACCGATAGACAAAAAATAAAAACCTAACTCCCATATAATACCACCACCATCCCCAGAACACCCGAACCTAACGGAAAGAACCTACATTAAAACGCAATCCACTCCCATGAACTGCAAAACATCCAAGTATACATGTTTGCAGATCATATGAAGATCACAAAGCCCCGGCCCCCCAACCCCGCATCCCATATAACAAATCAACACCACCCTCTCGTATCTTTATTCGCACTCGCAAATTGCCGTGTTACATCCAAACGTTCTGACCTGCAGCATCCCCCTTACCAAGAAAACTCATACACTAACTAATGTCCTCAGTTACTGATGCTAAGACAAATCCCTAACACACCAACCGACGACGATATAACACCTGCTCTGATTTGAGAATTTAAATAGCATTCATAACTGAAATGTATCCTGTATATTACAATGCTACACACCAGCCAACTCTACAAGCACTAACGAAACACCAACACTACTTTCTCTATAACACCAACCACCTCCAAACACAATAACCATTGGACATTTGACCATCACATAGCGAAGACACAGAAAAATGAAAAACATGATCCAGAATACTACTGTAACACCAGACGAAAGCAGCCAACAATCCAGCGTTATCCCAGACAGTACGATGTTAGTACTTTTCAAAAACCTTGTACTGTGCATCCTTGTGCCTACATAGTCGTTTGGTATCTAGTCTTCCGAAAACCATCCAGGAAACCAAGCGATTCTCTCTCAGTGCTAAACAATTGATCGCTAAAAATATAAAAAAAGAGTCATTACGGCATTCACCAATAGCCGCAATATCCTCGATGGCTCCAACCATATGATAACATCTTAAATGATTCAATTCGCCATCCACCAGCGTCTGGCTATACTGACCCATTCAACCAACAACTCTTCTCTCTGAAGCTACAGGCCACTACCGAGACCACTGACCAAAATCGCTCAAACCGCCCAAAAAACAAGACGATCCTGTGAACAACAAACCTATTCTCGGCTAAAAACACCGCGTGAGCAACCCTAGTATCCACTATATTGTTCTTGAGTCAACCACCCCCAAAAACCCGCAAATTCAAAACTCTATGCCCCCCCAACGACCACCCAGACACTACCGCCCCTTTT